>CM024528.1:0-88611 GCA_014182385.1 Eucalyptus viminalis
GATTATTCACGATTCACTTGAGTATATTTCCTAGCAAGTAAGTCTGAAACCTTTTCTTATTTTATAAAATTTGCTAAGAAAGTCCAAAATGAGAAATGGTATGTTATTTCAAGTATACGGACAAACCATGGAGGTGAATTTGAAAATCAAGACTTTGCTAAATTTCAGTGATGAATCGGCTTTCAGCATGTGTTCTCTTCACCATATATTCCAGAGCAAAATGGAGTTGTGGAAGGAAAGAATAGATCGCTGCAGGAAATGGCTAGAACTCTTTTAATTGAAAGTAACATCTTTTCTCGTTTTTGGTCTGAAGCATTTTCTACAGCGTGCTACATTATTAATAGAGTCTTCTTAAGGCCTATTTTGGAGAAAACTCCCTATGAGTTATTTAAAGGAAAGAAGCCAATTGTTTCGTATTTTCATGTGTTTGGATGCAAATGTTTCATATTTAAAAATGCAAATGATCGAGTTGGTAAGTTCGAAGAAAAATCAGATGAAGGTATTTTCCTTGGATATTCAATCACAAGCAAAGCTTATAGAGTATACAACAAAAAGACTCAATCTGTGGAGGAATCGATGAATGTCAAATTTCAAGACTTTATGCAAAATCAATCAATTTAGACTCAACTTGAAGAATCTGAACCTGCTCTGGACTCTACAAAGTCTAAATCTCCAGAAGTAGCTCAGACTTCAAAAGATCAGCAACAAATGATCATCGAAGATTCAAATGAAGGAAATGATCAATAGTTTGACAAATCAACCAGCAACTGGAAGCATAAGTCCGGTCATCCCAAATATCTCATTATTGGAGATATTAATGAAGGAATTCGCACAAAATCCAAAAGGTGTGAAGAGTCTAGTGCTGTGGCTCTTATTTCTGAAATATAACCCAAAAGCATAGAAGAAGTTTTAACTGATGAAAGCTGGATTGAAGCTATATAAGAAGAACTCAGGCAATTCAATATCAATGATGTCTGGGAATTGACTCCTAAACCGAAAGGTAAATCCATCATTGGAGCTAAATGGGTTTTCAGGAACAAGATGAACGAGAAAGGAAAAGTCGTAAGAAACAAAGCAAGACTTGTAGCCAAAGGATATACGCAAGAAGAAGGGATAGACTATGATGAAACTTACACGCTAGTAGTAAGGTTAGAAGTAATTAGATTATTACTTGCTTTTGCTTGTTATAAGAATTTTAGGTTATTCCAAATGTACGTCAAAAGTGCTTTCCTAAATGGATTTATCCAAGAGGAAGTCTATGTGGAACAACTTCCTAGTTTTGAAGACCCAAGAAAACCAGACTCTGTATTCAAACTAAAAAAGGCTCTATATGGTTTAAAGCAAGCACCTCGAGCTTGGTACGACAGACTAAATAAGTTTTTAACTCAAAATGGCTTTCTTAAAGGTAAAGTTGATACTACACTGTTTATCAAAAGAGAAAGCAAAAGCTTTTTACTTGTTTAAATTTATGTTGATGATATTATTTTTGGATCTTCTAATGAAAATCTGTGCAAGAAATTCTCTAAGTTTATGCAGGATAAATTTGAAATGAGCATGATGGGTGAACTAACCTTCTTTCTTGGGTTTCAAGTGAAACAACTGAAGGAAGGAACCTTTATTCACCAAGAAAAATATGCTAAAGAACTTGTCAAAAAGTTTGGACTGGAGAATTGCAAAAAGAGTGATATATCAATGTCAAGTTCCTTGAAGCTAGACAAAGATGAAGGAGGAAAGAAAGTTGACCAGAAGCTATACAGAGTATCATTGGTTCATTTCTTTATCTTACTGCTTCTAGACCCGACATTCTGTTTAGTGTTTGTATTTGTGCCGATTTCAATCGACCCCAAAGAATCTCATTTAAGTGCTGCAAAACGTATTATCAAATACATTGCCTCAACTTCAAATTTAGGCCTTTGGTATCCTAAAGAAGGAGATTTCACTCTTCTTGGATACTCAGACGCAGACCTAGTAGGATGCAGAGTTGATAGAAAGAGCACCTCGGACACCTGTCAATTACTTGGTAACAGGACAATGTCTTGATTTTCAAGGAAGCAAAATACCGTAGCTTTTTCTACAGCAGAAGCAGAGTATGTAGCTCTTGGAAGTTGTTGTTCACAAATTCTGTGAATAAAACAACAGCTAAGAGACTTTGGAATTGAAGATTCATGCACTGAGATCAAATGTGACAACACCAGCATAATCAATCTCACCAAGAATCTAATTCTTCACTCAAGAGCAAAACATATAGAGATTCGACATCATTTCATTAGAGATCATGCTCAAAATAGAGAAGTTTCGATTCAGTTTATAGATTCAAAGAATCAACTGGCGGACGTATTTACAAAGCATTTGGAGAAAAATTATTTTGGAGTTATTCGTTCCAGACTCAATATCTTAAAGTCTGAGGAAGCTCGGACTTAGGGCTAAAAGTCTAAAGACACTCAAACTTAGACGATCAAGATTGTCGACTGTAAGTTATTTCTATTTTAGAAATTTATCCCTCGGATAAAATCTCGAAAAGGTACGATCATCTATCTATAATTGATTGATGTTATCTTCCCCAGTTTACGTGATTATTGCAATTTTTCCTTTCCGAAAAGAAGTTATTTTTGAAATGACGGTTATCTAATTTTTCCAAAAGGCAGTTATTTTTTGAAAATGCATTTTATTTTTCTTTTACGATGTTCCTTATGCCTCGCTTTGATTGCCTTATATACTATTGGTTCTTCTTCGTTTTACTCACAAAAACCCTAAGAGAGCACATATCTTCAACTTCTCTTTTCTTCTCTTGTTTAATTCTTGAAAATTTTTCACATTTCTTGCAAAACAAGCTTGGAATCTCTCAAAGACTGTGAAGGATGTCGTCTCAAGGAAAGTCTTCGAGGATCGCAAACAGGGGACCACAGCAAATGCGTGAGGGTCCTACGCATTTTGACCTCACCGAGGAAGAAGAATCTCCTAGATAGCAGCAGAGCCCACAACATTCTCAGCAGCGCCAATCTCCTCCATCTAGACCTCAGAATATTGAACATCGAGAAGAGGAAGAAATCATCGAAGATACAGAACCCGTAAGAACTCTAAAGCCCGCTTTTATGTATAAACTTTACTGTGCTTTGAAGAAGGGTGGTACTCCCTTGAACTATATTGATGAATTTTTGAAAGACAAAGGGTATCGAAATGAAACCTACTTTTTACGCACAATGGAACGATTGGAAATTGCTCTTGTGGGGTCAGCAGAAGAAGCATTTGCAAATATCCCAAGCGATCCACATGTTGGAGGGCTGAGTCAACCTGATGGGAATGATGATGTTAGGATGTACACTCATTTTAAACCTAGAATCGGTGTTGCAGCGAAAATCCGAAGCAACATGGCATATTTGTTTTGCTCGGAGGAACACAAGCGACTATACTCTAAGTTGCTAAAGTGTGGTGTGATTAATTCTAGAAGTGTGGACTTTGATTTTCTTAATTCTCTGAATGTCAAGCTGCGAGAGAAATTCAATCTTCTTCAACTAGAATGGTTTTGTTATGAAACTACAGAGGCTCATGCTGAACTCACTGCTTACTTCTATTCTAATATAAGTTTCTTGGATGCGAATAAATTTTCTTTCAGTGTTCAAGATTAGGACTATGTAGTTGACATTGATACATTGGCTGATGTGATTGGAGTTGAAAGAGGGAAATTCCAACCAATCAGTGTGTCTATTGGACGTGCGATGGTAGAACTTGTTCGGGATAGAACGACGGAAGGAAAGATTTCATATTCGAGGATGAATGCTTCAAATATTTTGCTTCACAAGATAGTGATCAACTGCCTTAGACCCAAATCGACTTCGAAGACCAATGTTTCAAACTCGGAGGCAAAGCTGATGTATGCCATTAACGCTGGCAAAAAGTTCTCTCTTCCACACACTATTATGTTCCACATGTACAGAATGATGGTGAAAGACAAAGGCCAACTTCCTTACTCAGCACTTGTCACTAAGTTATTCAGATAATTGGACATTCAGCCTCCTAGGATTCTTTGTGTTCGAACATGCGATCAAATGGTGGTGGGACTGAAAATGGTCTCTAAAATGCGTTTGAATGAACTTAACAAGGCTTTGGAGCGATTCAAGGACAAAACCCCTGTCAAGACTCATCCAGTCTCTTCAGCTATAAAATGGAAAGGGAAGGAGCCCATGGTTGCTCCATCTAAGAAAAGAAGAGCACTCATCTTGGAGGATGAAGAGGAGACATAGGTGAGACAGGAACAGGATAAGGAGGAGATTGAACAGAGGACTGGAGAGAGAGAATCAATGGAGAAAGAAGCAGAGGAAGAAAGGATTGCGGAAGAAGAAGAAGAGGGCAGAGGTGAACAAGAGGAAACAGAGCATGAATAGTACTTCTCACCGCTTGAAGGCAATGAAACGGGGGGAGATGCTGAGAAAAGAGGTACATCTTCAATTGCTGCTACTAGTGAAGGAGTAAGTCGCTCACCTATAGATCCAGAAGACATCTATGCCAATCAATTCCTTGAGGAAGACCATGAGGTTTCATCGCCTAATCCGAGTGATCGTGCTGACTTCCCATCATCTGCCAATACACCTACTGATCATGCAGAAGCCAGTACTCAGATTGATAATTCAGCAGATTTTTGCAGAGTGCTTGATGTTCTTATGGAGATGCGAGGCCAAATTTATGCTCTGGGATGCGAAGTTTAAAACTTGCAGAATGCAAGTCAAGCCCCTTTAGTTTCTTTGCATGATCAAATTCATACCCTTGCTCTTCAAGTTCAAGCAAATGCCAAGGGTGAAGATGTGGCTCAACTGAAGGAGGATAAAGCTGGAAGGGATTGTGCAGTCAATGGGAGATTTCCAGCTTGTTCGTGTTCCAAAGCAATCCTAATTCCATTCTCTTTTTGTCTCTACCTTTTTAATGCTGACAAAAAGGGGGAGATATGTGGTGCATAGTTGAAATTTGAGATTTAAACTCTTGACTTTTTGATTGACTTTGCTTTTGTGTTTGGCTATTTGGTTGTGACTGGATATGGATTTGGATTGTTTGATCGTTTGTTTATTTTAAGCACTATTGGTATTTCATGGCAAAAATAGTTGCTCATTTACAAGACTAACTCTTTTTTTGTGGATGCAGATTTAATGTTATCTTTACTAAGCCAATTATATTTTGTGAGATATCCATGTTTGCTTGAGCATTGTTTTGTAGGTCAAAGTTATCCAAATCTGCAGGAAAGTTTTGTCACCATAAAAAAATGGGGAGATTGTTGGAGAAAACTTTCTTGAGTGTTTTGAAGTTGACAAAACGTTTCCATTAGTCTAGTCTAAAGACTTGCAGACTTTTTCATCAAAGTCTGAAGACCTCTGGACTGCTAGACTCATGACTCAAAGTCTATCATTATTGATAGTTTCTAGACCGTTGAAGAAGGTTTATCCAGAACTGAGTGTTTCATTAAGGATTTGATTCTATCGACTGAAGAAGATCTCTTGGCTGGATATAGCATGTCGGAATCCATTATTCAAATTGAGATTGATTCAGGGATTTTGGATCCGTTGATTGGCAAAGTACATTTGGAAAGTTCTACTTATGGAAACCTAGATCCTGATTGTATGAGCGAGCATGATTGGTGGGCTATCGTCATATTCCTTAAATAACTCAAAATCTCCCTAATTGATTCTGTCCAACAGGTAGATTGGAAGAACTCCTTTGATAAGTGCTAACGGGTGTGATAGCATGAAGGAGTATATAAGGAAGACGTTCCAGTTATTCGAGTGTGTGCGCGATAGAAGAATTCCAAAGTCTGAAACTCCTTATTTTTAGTCAATTTAATTGTTGAGCGAAATCTTATATTCAAAAGAGAGTTTATATCTTTGTTAAACCTTGAGGAAGTGTAGCAGAGTCTCTATATTGTGGAATTAAGGAAGAGCTATACTGTAATAACTCTTTTGATTCATAGTGAAATCCAGCCGGTGAGCTGTCAGTACGGAATAGTGGATGTAGGTTTGGATTAAGCCGAACCACTATAAACCGTATGTTTTTATTCTCTTCCTTAAGCTCTTTTACTTTGGTCGTAATTCTATTTGATTATTAGAGTCTAATTTCCTTTTCATAATCTATTGCTGAACAGAGTTGCTTTAAAAATAAAATTATTCACTTCACTTTGGAAAATTTGTTTTCGCACCTATTCACCCCCTCTAGGTGCTTGTACTAGCTTTCACAGATACCACCCTCTAGATGATTGCTTAAGGCCATATATTGAGCGATGAAACTTGCATCCTTTATTCTCTTGACCTTTAGCTATGAAACTTATTGGTTGCTTTATATAGATTTCCTCATCTAGTTCTCCATTGAGAAATATCATCTTTACATCCATTTGATGTAATTCAAGGTTCAAATGTGCAACGATGGCTAGAATAAGGTGTATTGAGATAAACCTTGCAATTGGTAAAAATGTTTCCTCGTAGTCTATACCCTCTTGTCCATAGTGTGATTGAGGGAATCGAAAACCTCTTGTTCCTCAAGAATATACTGAACCTTTCGGTGCCAAATATTATAATTGTCACCGTTCAGCTTCTCACCCTTATTGAGGTCAGCCACAATGGTCTTGGATGCCGAAATTATAATCAATTGCTATAACACATTGACATAATAAACGCATAATCAATACTAGCATACTTTTCAGAATAACACATATATTTAATTTGCAGAAAAGACAAACTAAATCAATGATAATTCAACAATAGACATGGAAACGAAAGTTCACTATGTTCCCAATCAGCTCCCATGTACGATTGTTCTATTATCATTAATTAGTTTAATTTGCACAAATTTTAAGTTCTAGGTGAGAATTCCTTCGAATTCTACCAACTTACAAACTCCCAATAGGAAAAATAATTACATGATCTCATGTAATTTCTATACTTTTTCCATTAACACAAAAGCATAGCATGATATAAACCAACGTACAATAAATAATCATGCTGCAACTATAATCAAAACCCCAATTCAACAAGTAATGGAAAAATAAGGATTTCCTACCATTGTTCGAATTTTCAAGGAACTAGAAAATTGCAAGTATATTAAACTATATACATGATACCATTGAACCAAGCTCTACACAGTATATATGACATCATTTGCACACAGGCTAGCCATTATATTTCCTAAAACATAAGAAAATACAAGCTTAAAATGAATAAACTATGCATTTATACCCTTAAAATTCGTGTACTTAGGGTTCCATACACAATTTTATACATTTATAAAATTCAAATATAAAAAATAATTACACCACAGCGTAGAGCACATCCATACGAACCAAACGCCGCTGACCACGCTCCAATCGGAGCTCCCACATGCCCACATGCGCCGCCAGAGTGTACGGCGCGTGTGGCGCACGCGCCAGTGAGCCAGAAGGCTCCTGGTCGGTCCGACTGGTTTGACCACTGGTTCGGTTGACCGGTTTGACCGGTTGATCGGTCAATGGTCAGGTTAGGTCGGGTCAACCTCGAGTCGGGTTGGGTCGCAAGTCGGCCAACTACCGTTGGCGGTGACATCATCGATGACGTTATTCCGGCGGTTACCAATTATTGGATGATGTCATGGATGACATCGTGGATTACGTCATGGTGACATCCCACGCGTTGGTTTGTCGATCGGCGTGTGATGCGCATGCACTGGAGTGCCTAGCGCGATAGGCGTGTGGTGCCCATGCGTAGCGGCTTCTGGCCGTGGGTGTGGGCGCGTCCAGCATCCTTCGGTGGTGCTCGACCCATCCTCGGACTCGTCTCGACGAGTACTTTCACCTTGTATATTTAAAAAATTATTTTGGCCAAAAAAATATGTCGAAAAAGGCCAAAAGCATACAGGTGTACCCGACCCCGAACCCGTTCTTCGCTTTGGTTCATTCTCGACAATTCAGATAGCAATTCCAACCATTAGACATCCAAACAGTGTAGATTTCATATTTTTGATCTCGATGTCAAATGGTAAACAAGAAAATTCGATAAAAAACAAGACGAAAATCACAACTGGGCTCTAATACCAATGTTGGAATTCAAGTCGGTGGAAGACGACTTACCTTTGTTCGATGTGCAAATAACAATTAACCCCAGAACAATCGTTGAATTGTGGATGAATCATGACCAAAACTATCTCACGTTGGTCTGAATGTAATCACGAGGAAAACACTTGATTTCTACAGCATAAATGCCTATGGTTCTTGCAAAGGAGAAAATGGAATGCCTTATTTTCTTTTTGATTGAAAGGGGAGAGAAAAGGAGCGTACGTTCTCTCTAAGCGTATGTTCTGCCAACAACAATCGACGGTTGTCTTCAGGAGGCTTTTATACATCTCCCTTCATACCCTTTCAATGGTGTCTTTCTATCGTAGCGTATCAAGATGAAATTGTGCGTTCCAATCGCACCCCATCATGGACGTATTAATAAAATACTACAAAGATTGAGGCTGTAAAGTGGTGGGAGATGGAGACAGCAGAAATGAATATCGTGATTTGCTTTATTTACCTTCTCTAAGGAAACGTGAATGGTTCTGGGCGTTGGGGCCAAATACCTCTAAGCTCGTTTATTAAGTTGCATCGCTGAATTCGACGGATGTGGAAAATTTGCTGATGCTTGGAGTTGAATCCCTTATTTGTTCCCATATCTGAATTTCATCACTCCCTAAACATCAGGGAGGTGATCCTTTCGAGTTTTTGAATCTTTCAAGAACTTTAAATTTGAGTAGATTGTAGCATCCACTAAAATCTAACCACTTTAGACGTGTTAATTGCAAAACGTCTGGTCTTACAAGTGACTCATAGTCTTGTACCCTCAGCTCTTCCAAGTTTTTCAATTTTTTAAGGCCTGAAACTTGATCATCATTCAACTCAATATTGGCCCATTGGACTGTAAACGCAACCATCTCAAAGATCCTAGATGTTCAAGGCCATCAAGGTTGGACAACTTCCAGCATTCAGCTATAGGAAGTTATTGTAAGGATTTTAATGCCTCTAGACTTTTGATCTCCATCAGCTCTCCGCACAATTCAAGATAGAAATTTGACTAGAATTCCAAACTTAACAAACACGGTAACTCTTTCAACTCACCACAAAGGAAGACAAAAAGTTCCAATAGTCCTAAGGGAAGCTCCGACATGGATTCCAACAGTGAGCAATTCGTAGCGGTGAGCATCTTTAGGTGGATTAAATGAGAAAGTTGAGGAATTGTGCAATGTTGACTGGTGACTTCCAAAACTGTTAAAGAGGCAGGAAGCTCTGATAGCAATTGAAGCATCAAGCAGTTGTATAATCTAAGTTGCTCAAGGCGAGAAAGCTTATCAAATGTGTCGTGGAAGCCAAAAACACATGTCTGACTTAATCGAAGGATCTTCAGTGAAGACAACCCATCGATATGAATTTCCCCTCCCAGACTTGTGCAATGTGTGGCATCTAATTCTTCAAGGTTGCCTAGCTTGCTAATAGTACTAGGTAAATTACTCAATTTGTGACTCCAAGCAATATACAAAAATTTCAAAAATTTCAAATCCCCATTAGATTCAGGTAATTCGCAAATGCCTAAATTTGATGAATTCGATTTAGTCCACAGTTGCAACTTCCAATAGTCGGTGATATGATAAAGAGGATAATTAAATCCAAATCACAAGCGCTGCAATTTTACGAGGATCCAATACTCTTTGGAAGTTAATATAACTTAGGGAAAAACTCAAGTCAAGGGTCAACAAATTTACTAAATGGCTAATTGAATTGGGAAGTTGAACCAATGATTTGCAACCAGCAACCTTAAGCACCTCCAGCTTCTTCAAAGAACCTACACATGAAGGAATTTCCACTATAGCAGTCATGCCTATGTAAAGTTCCTTCAGTTCTTCCAACTTGCCCATTTCTCATGGTAGCTCTTGGAGTTGGTAACATTCCTGCAAGTCCAAAAAGATGAGGCCCTTGGCTACTTCAATAGAAGGGTGAATTTGCTTCAAATTCCCACATGCCTTAAGCTGAAATTCCTCTAGGCTAACAAATCAGGAGTAACTCTAAACAATCGCAATATTTAAGATCTAAAACTTTCGGCTGCTTTGCCATCTACAAAGAGAAATGATTGATAAATTTTTGCTAAGAATAGTCATAAGGAATAAAAGACAAAACAATATGATCTCCTTCTGACCTTAAGATGGTTCCATCCTTCCCAAAGCTCTAAAATGTCAAATTCCCACATGACTAATTTCTCTAGACAAAAGCTGGTGGCCACGAATGCAGGACATCCCCTCCACATGAGCCATCGTAACTTAGGAATGAAAACTCCAATCAGTTTTGCACCACACACTATAAGGAACCTTAAGTTCAAGAGTGTATCAAATTGTTTAGTTGTAAATTCCTTTATGATCCGGATGAAGAAACAATAATATCCTTCTTCATCCACCATTCGTCATGATAGAGGGCCCGAGCATGATCCTTTTGAATTCCCTTCACAAATGTTGCATGAAATCAGCTAACAGTGGACCCATATATATCACTTTGCCTTCATTCTAGAGTGGTAACGTTGACACTCAAGTTAGACCACTTTTTTCATGGGATAAGTGTTTCAGAAGTCCTAAAACTTGTCACGAAAATGCATTTCGGTCCTAAAACTTGCAAAAGGAGCATTTCAGTCCTACAACTTGTCAAAATGTTTCAAACGAGTCCTAAAATCGACGCTGTCTAATTTCTTAAAGGAAAAAGCTGACGTGGCCCCGCGTGGCTTTTTTTGATCGTTTCTCTCTCCTCCGTTTCGAATAGTTTAAAAAAAAAAAAAAGCATGCAGAATGACGTCATCTCCTCCTTTCTTCTTCACCACAATGTCGTCTCCTCATTTCTCCTTTGCCACGACACCGTCTCCTCCTTTCTCCTTCGCCACGACGCCGTCTCCTCCTTTCTCCTTCACCACGACGTCGTCTCCTCCTTTCTCCTTCACCACGACATCGTCTCCCCCTCCGTCTGTACGTCTTCTTCACCGTCGTGTTCTCCCTTCCCTCTCCATCTCTACGTATTCTTTCGCTTTCCGAGTATCCCCTAAGCCCCAAAAAGAACTCGTCCGAACCCTAAGCCTCAAATCGAACTCGTTCGAACCCTAAGCCCCAAATCGAACTCGTTCGAACCCTAAGCCCCAAATCGAACTCGTCCGAACCCTAAGCCCCAAATCGAATTCATCCGTACCCTAAGTCCTAAATCGAATTCATCCGAACCATAAGCCCCAAATTTGATGATTTGCGGTTCTCTTGCGATTTGGGTCCTCATCGACCTCGAGTTCAACGCTCGTCGTGAGTTCGTGTTCTTTCCTTCCTTTGACGATTGCGAGTTCGTGTGAAGACCTCTTTGCGGGAGTTTGGAAATCTCAGCGGTGAAGCGATTGGCGTCGGGGACAATGACAGGGTCAGCAAAGACGATGGCGACTCCTCCTCACGCAGGTATCGCTCTCTGCATTATAACATTTGGGTATTTCATGGTAATGCTACGATTTTTTGTTTTGTTTTGCAAAGGTGCTTTAATCTCTGCATTATGTAAAACGATGTCAGTTAGCGTCCTCATTTCTTCATTATTTAGAGTTCAGAGAGCTCGAGTTTGACACACATCAACTTTATGTTCTCTTCTTTGATGATTGCGAGTTCGTGCAAAGATATGTCTTGTGGGCATCTCGGCGTCTCAACGGCGGAGCGAGCGGCATCAGGGACGACGATGGTGACTCCTCATGTAGGTATCACTCTCTACATTACAGCATTTGGGTATGTCATAGTAATATTACAATTTTTTTTGTTTTGTTTTGCAAAGGTGTTTTACTCTGTACATTATAGCGGCATTTTACTCTCTACGTTATGGTTGTTTCGCATTTTCCAATTCTTGCAGCAAATTAGAACATTGCTCTCACTATTGATCATGTAGTTGTATTGTGGTTGTAAAACGGATTATGCTAATTTGCTGTTTCTGTATTGATTGTTAATCTTTTATAAAAATATCTTCAATTTAGAACTTGAACATTGCTTCAATAATTTGATGATTGAAAGTGCTCTGCTTTTTGATTCTGTTCCCTTGTAGGTCCAATGGCCGAGAACAAAGTTTATGTCACTGTTCGCTATAGAGGTAAATTCAAAGTTGGCCCACCATTGGAATACATAGGTGAAAGGGTTGATGTTGCTGAAATAAGTTTAAGTAAGCCTTCACTGTCTAGTATAATTGAAGCTATTGAGGCTTTGGGTGTGTGTAGAGTAGAGAAACTCTTTTACAGAGTTCTTGGAAGTAAGACTCTTGTAGACGGAGTAACTCTTAGGTATTTATGGGATAACGCTGATGTGATGGATCTATTTTATCATCATCTGTGCTCTAAAAATATTATGCTATATGTTGAGCATGTTGATAATGAAAAGGCAGGAGCTGAGATGGGGGGTGTTAAGATGGAAACTGGAGGTATGTCTAATGTGATTAGGAATACTGATGATGACGGTAATCGGGCTGAAGTTGCCAATAGGGATCTAGATGAGGAAGAGGATGATGATACACATAATTTGGTGGATATGGAACAGTCGAGTGATGATGACTTTGAACTGGTTGAAGCAAGGAAAAATTAATTGAATTTTCAGCAAGACATAGGCTCCAAATTTTAAATTATAGTGAGGCAACTAGTACTTCCCAACCATTGATTGTGGATGAGGCTCAATCATTAGATGATTCCGTGTACGAAACAGAGTATGCTGATTCAGATGAGGAAGACAGTCTTCAATCAATTTTAAATGATGAGGGTGGTGAAGAGGTTGATGTTATTTCAAGGAGGAGAAGTAGGTTCCCATCATATGATCAAAGTGGTACAAATCCAGAATTTATTGTTGGCATGACATTTGAGGATGCAACTGAGTTCAAGAATGCAATTTTGAAGTATTCTCGTGGCTGAGCAAAGAGCAATCAAATACACTAAGAACACAAAAAGTGTTGTAAGAGCCAGGTGTGGCCAGAACAATTGTAACTGGATGATCTATGGTGCTCTTGATAGCAAAACTGGGTCATTTCATTTGAGAAGGTATGTAAATCAACATATATGCAGTATCACTTTCGAGAATAAGAGAGTGTCTAGCACTTATTTAGCTAAGCACTTCATGATTCTCATTTCTGTAATGCCTAAAATCAAAGCACCTGAGTTAAAGAAATTAGTTAGAGAACAACTTGGAGTAAATGTCACTTTCAGTCGGTGTAGGAGAACAAAGCTGAAAGTATTGAAGGAACCGCAAGGCAATTACAAGAAGGAATATGCACGATGCACGACTACTTGGGAGAGCTTTACACTGCAAGCCCTTCAAGTAATTTTAAATTGAAAGTTGAAAGGCCATTGCCAAATTCTCTACCAGTATTTGATAGGGTTTACATTTGCTTTGATGCTTGCAAGAAAGGTTTTTTGGCTGGATGTAGGAAGATCATTGGATTAGATGGATGTTTTTTGAGGGGTTTGATCAAGGGTGAGTTGTTATGTGCCGTCGGAAGGGATGGCAACAATCAAATGTATCCAATGGCATGGTAGTGGTAAGAATTGAGAATAAGGACACATGGACTTGGTTTATCGAATTGTTGAAGTCAGACCTCGATATGTGTAATGGTGACGGATGGGCGTTGATAAGTGATCAAAAAAAGGTATGCTTTTTTTTTTTTTTGCTGTTTTCATTTGTAAATTGATTGTGACATTACAATGTTTTTCTTTCTGTTTTCATATATATTTTCTTTTTTTTCGGTAATTGTCGGGTCTCGTCCAATCTGCAGCTGAACTGTTGCCAAATAAAGAGCATAGGATGTGTGCAAGGCACATTTATTCCAACTGGGGTAAAAAATACAAAGGAAAATAGCTGCTGAGGCAATTTTGGAGATGTGTCAAGAGTAATAATATGTCATATTTTGAGATGCATAGATAGAGGTTGAAGGAACTGACTCAGGAAGGTCATGATGACTTATTCCGTATTGAGCCAAAACATTGGTGCAAAGCCTTCTTTGACATTGATATTAAATGTGATGTTGTTGATAATAATCTGAGTGAAGTGTTCAATGGCAGGTGTGTGGAAGCTAGGTGCAAGGCTATTGTGAGTATGCTGGAGGATATTAGAATCATGGTTATGAATAGAATGCATACTCGAGGGATGGATGTGCTAGGTGGACTAGAAATTACGGTCCAAGGATTATGCGTAAGTTACATGAGAATACATCTGCTAGTAGGTATTGCCATTTGATATGGAATGGAAATGAAGGATATGAAATTACAGAAGGTGGTGACAAATATGTTATTGATTTGAATTTAGAAACTTGTTCTTGTAGAGCTTGGGAACTTAGTGGAATTCCATGTCGCCATGCCATTTGTGCAATACACCATAAGAGAAATGATCCGACCGACTATCTAGCCGAGTGCTTCAACAAGGAAAAGTATCTAAGTGCTTATCAATTCATGATGCCTACAGTGAGAGGACAAAATTTTTGGAATAAAACTAATAAAGAAGCTCCTTAACCCCCACCAATGAAGAACATGCTTAGTAGGCCAAAAAGGAGTAGAAGAAAGCAACCGATTGAGCTTGTAAGAGGTGATAGAATGACTAAAGAGGGTAAGCAAATGACTTGTTCTGCTTGCAAACAAATTGGACATAACTGCAAGGGATGTCCTTTAAAAAAGGTATTTCCTCAACTAACTGATCATCTTAATGCTGGGCATGTCACTTTAACATGTTGTTAATCAATACTTAATATGTGTTTCTCAGGCCAATGCTGGGGGCAATGTATGTACATCCAATGCTGGGGCCAATGTACGTACATTCAATGCTCAGGTCAATGTATGTACATCCAGTGCACATGCCAATGCACGTACAGCTGAAACTTATGCTCAATCTCAGGCTAATTCCACTGGTCCAAGGCTTGGAAAAAGACAAGTAAGTTGTCATCTAACCATTATTGTAAGTTTTGTATATGAAGATTCCAATTTAGTAATTTTAAATATATATTCAGGCTAAAGCTAAAGCAACGACAAGCGTAGTTGAAAGAGGATCCGAAAGCCATGCCAATGCTTCTGCAAATGCCAATTCAATAGGAGACAATAGTGGGCATGTTAATGCTTCTGCTCAGGCTAGTGTAGATGTAAGAGAATGTAGTGCTCGTGGAAATGTAAGAGAATGTAGTGCCACTGCTTCTGCTCATGCTAGTGCTGATGTTAGAGGATGTAGTGGTGAGGCCAATGTTTTTGGTGAAGTTCGTTCGGATCAAGGGGAAGGCAGTGTACCGGCCAATATAATGGCTAAGCATAGACGTGAAAATTTTTTAGTGAGTAATACCTCAATCCCCAAGTATACATGTATTGTGTGGCTACGTTCTCATGTTGAATGAATTTTCTATTATTTCAGTTTAAAAGACCTACCATTGAAAATTGCATGATACAGAGAGAATCACAAGCCAAGAGGATGAAAATGATAAGGTTAGGTGTTGACGCAAATCCTATGACAAATCTTCATATTCGCAAGGTGAGTAATATTTTTAAATTTTTATAATAGCAATTACCTATCTCCTTAAGCTAAAAAGATACTCATTCTTATGTAGCTTAATACAATTGGTGTAAGAATTGTTAACCTACCGGAGAAAGGGGTAGTCACAAGAGCTACGTCAACAGCAAATGTGCATTCATAAGTCAGTGCACAACCTCAGTCATATCATATATCGGCAGCTCCTCGAAAACAAGTTGCGGTGACGCCGAAGCCACTATTACAACCCAAGGCCACTTCACAACGTCAGTCATATGAGGCAACAGTAGCTCCTCCAAAGCACGTTGCAATGAAGCCAACGACACTATCACAACCTCAGGCCAGTTCTCAAGCTCAGTCATCTCAAGCTACAATAGCTTAGAAGCATCTTGATTTAAAGCGAAAGGCACCATCACAACCCCAAGTAAGTTCCTAACCTTAGGGTGCGTTTGGGAACCCCTTTTCAAGGGGCTTTGGGGAGCTAAAGATGTTTGGGCCAAAGTGGAGGTGTTTGGGAACCATTTTCGAAGGGGCTTACGGGGGAAGTTGGCATTGGCAATGCTGAAAGCCCAAGGCAGGTCTAGGGCTGCCTTGGGCTTTCAGCATTCTCGGAAGGTCGGAGGTCACTGTTCACATGTCTACTGTTCACTTCTTCTCCAGCGGCGTGGACGAGCTCGAGAGGCCGGCGATGGACTTGGCTGAGGTCGGCGAGGTCGCGGTGACCATCACCGGCGAGTCGCCGCGACCGCTTGCGAGTCCCGGCAACGGCCCGCGAGTCGCGTCGCCGCGACCCAGCTTTGGGTTGCGTGACCTTAGGCGCGACCCAGATCTGGGTTGCCGGAGGTCGCGCGACCTCGCGGCGATGGGCGCGACCCAGATCCGGTCGCCGCGAGGTTGCGCAACTTCAGGCGCGACCGCGCAACCCAGATCTGGGTCGTCGGAGGTCGCGCGACCTCGCGGCGACCGGCGCGACCTGGGATCTGATCGCCCGAGGTCGTGCGACCTCGGGCGCGACCCCATTTGGTCGCCGCAAGGTTGCGCGACCTCCGGCGACCAGATCTGGGTCGCGCCGGCCGCTGCGAGGTCGCGCGACCTCCTCCGGCGAGGAGCTACGGGGGTCGTCCGACCTCGGCGACCCGCCGGAGGTCGCCCGACCCTAGGCGGCCCTGCCGGCGTCTCCTCCTGGCCGCCCGAGGCTGCCGACGGCCGCCCGCCTCTCTCCGGCGAACTCTTTTATTTTTTTTTTGATAGTTTTTTTCTTTTTTTTATTAATCACCAAGTCCTTTGTAAATGTAGTTTTTCCAAACACTATTTTTCCCAAAGTTACTTCAAAATTGACTTTTAAAGTATAATTTACCAAACACAGTTGCATTTTAGAAAACATCTTTAACTCAAAGGTCTTTGCATTTTCTTAAAGGCTTTCCCCAAAAGTAGTTCCCAAACGCACGCTTAATCATCTCGTGTAACATTACCTCCTCGAAAGCATGTTGCGCTGAAGCCAAAGCCACTATCGCAACCTCAGGCCAATTCCGAAGCTCAGTCATCTAAGGCTACAATAGCTCAGAAGCATCTTAGTTTAAAGCGAAAGACACCATCACAACCCAAGGCAAGTTCCCAATCTCAATCATCTCGCGCAACATTACCTCCTCGAAAGCATGTTGCGATGAAGCCAAAGCCACTATTACAACGTCGGGGCTCGGTCATCTCAGCTACAACAACTCCTCCAAAGCCTATCGTTGCGAGACCATATATAAGGAAAACGCCAGAATTCTGAATCAAGTGAAGGCTCAACCTATTGGACCACCGGAGACCATCATATTGGATTGATATGTCTGCTAAAATTGGTGTTGTTAGGTGAATGTATATCAATTATTAGCTGGTTTTTTGTATGAGACGTGTAGCGTTTGTGCATAGAACCTTTTCTGCATTGAAAGTGCATATTTTGTTGAACATAACCTTTTGTGCACTGAAAATGTAAGCATGTTGCTTTATCAATGAATCGTGTTTCAACAAGTTATGTGGGATGCTTGGTTTTGGTTTAGATAATGCACAAAAGTGATTACTCTTCGGGATTGTTAATAGGTAATTACTGAAATTGGCCATGCAGAATTTTCATTCTTCCAATACTTTTGTCATCTTCTTTCCCATACATTTTTCTCGAGTTCCTCGGGGCATTAATGGTAACCGATACCACCACCTCTTATTGCTAATTTTTCATTTTATATGATGGGGTATTGCTCTACGTGGTCTCTGTGGCCCGCATTGGATGATTCATGGAAGATTTGATTAGGTAACTTAGGTATTGTAGCCGACTGCTTTGATTTCACTTGATTTTTTACACATTCCATTTGAGGCAAGCTTGTTATTAAAATCATGAAAAATCACCAATTAACAATCTCGATTGCATAATAAGGGAGTTGTCATTATTTTTTGAAGTTCCAAATTTATTCCGGTGGCAATAGCTCATGTAGTGCTATTGACAAGCACACAAATCAAACAACATTTTGCAATGCGATAATAATTTCTCGCATGGCAAGCAACCGGTCTTGCAAACTAGAAACTCACATCAGATTTCATTCTCATCTCAATTATCCACAACTAATGTTCAAATTTACAAACTCAGATAGAAGGTACTATGGAAGACTTAGAAATTTCCCACCAACTTTCACATTATATATAACCAATACAGCGATATAACACATGCATAGAATGAATGCTGATTGATATAGCATCTTTCATTTCTTTACTTGTGCAAGCTCCTCCTTTAAACGTCTGTTTTTTGCCTTTTGAGTCTTCATTTCAGCTAACAATGAGCTCACCTTGACTCCGTCACCCCTCGATTGGCTTGATTCAGACAATGTTTGATTTCTTTCAAGGAGGTCAACTATCATGTCCCTCACATGATTTGGTATCTTTGGATCCACCCACATGAAGAAATTGCAGCAACTTGGACTATCAAACTTAGCACATCCATGGAACCTTCTTCCTGCGTTTTTCTTTGTCTTTGCCATAAGAATTGGCGATTGAAGGCCACAATAACATGTTGGCTCCGAGTTGACCTCATTAGGAGTTATGCTACTTGATGTAGATGTTGCCGCCCTCATTCTTCATGGCTTCGTATTATAGGAAGCTAATAGAAGTATATTAGCTATATTATGATTCCTTCATAACGACTTCATATTAATAAATTCTGCATAATGCAATGTATTTACTTGAGAGATTTAGGAGATGTTTTCAATCTCCAAAAAACATCTTCTTCTTTTTTCATATGCACTAGATGAATAGACAACCATAACTTACTTCTGCATCAATGTTCTAATTTGTCACTAGTATTGGAGAATGGAAAACAACAAAATGCTATAATGTAGAGAGCGATACTTGTGTGAGGAGGAGTCGCCATCGCCGTCGTTGACCCTGTCGTCGTCCCCGACGCCAATCGCTTCGTCGCTGTGATGTCGAGACTCCCGCAAGCGAGATCTTCGCATGAACGCGCAATCGTCAAAGGAAGGAAAGAACACGAACTCACGACGAGCGTCGAACTCGAGGTCTATGAGGACCCAAATCGCAAGATAACTGCAGATTGTCAAATTTGATTTGGGGCTTAGGTTCGGACGAAATCGATTTGGGGTTTAGGGTTCGAATGAGATCGATTTGGGGCTTAGGGTTCAAACGAATTCGATTTGGGGTTTAGGGTTCGGACGAGATCGATTTGGGGCTTAGGGTTCGGACGAATTCGATTTGGGGTTTAGGGTTCAGACGAGATCGATTTGAGGCTTAGGGTTTGGGACGAATTCGATTTGGGGTTTAGGGTTCGGACGAGATCGATTTGGGGCTTAGGGGACACTCAGAATAGAGAAAGAAGAAGTAGAGACAGAGGGGGGAGGAGGAGATGATGTCGTGGTGAATGAGAAAGGAGGAGATGGTGTCGTGGCGAAGGAGAAAGGAGGAGACGGTGTCGTGGGGAAGGAGAAAGGAGGAGACGACGTCGTGGTGAAGAAGAAAGGAGGAGACGACGTCGTTCTGCATGCATGGTTTTTTTTTTTAAACTATTCGCAACGGAGGAGAGAGAAACGATTAAAAAAAGCCACGCGGGGGCCACGTCAGCTTTTCCGCTAAGAAATTAGATGGCATCGATTTTAGGACTCGTTTGAAACATTTTGACAAGTTGTAGGACTGAAATGCACTTTTTGCAAGTTTTAGGACTGAAATGCATTTTCGTGACAAGTTTTAGGACTTTTGGAACACTTATCCCCTTTTTTTCATATATGTGATTATTTATTTTTCTATAATGAAATTAGTCCCTTCTTTTGCTTATGCTATTTGCTCCATTTTCTTTTTCCTTCTTTTATCCGATTAGAGGATCAGCACAATAGGTCAATTCAAGGGAAATAAAAACACGGTATTGACACCAAGTGCACAAGTAACCACTAAGTAGTAGAGAGTGTCACGCCCCAAACCTCGAGTGCGCACACGTCCCTCGGTGGTCAATAGAATTTTGCGACGTTCCAAGGACTCATCGCCGACCCTTTTTATTTTATTACACATGCATAAGCGAATTAAGTAATCCCCTAACAACAACAAACATGGGATAGAAAAGTAGGACAACCGGTTTCAAATCAAATACACTTTCATAAACACCTTAAGCTTATACAGAAGGTCTATCTTATAAAAGACTACTGAGCCACCTATGTTCCTGACCCTTCCTCTTCAAGCTTCGGGTTCTTCACACTGGGGACCTGAAAATGGTTATTTAATAACTAGTGAGATGTAAATCTCAGCGAGTTCTTCCCCTTGTCCCCTGATTAGTACACCAACTCAACTCAGGGTATCTCTTCAGAACCATCCCCTAAACAAACCAAAGATTAACAATCAACAATCAATAGTCGGTTCGCATGCAACCTTACTTGGTATATCATACCTTGCATATCATAACTCAGCACAATACACGTAATGCACATGGCCATTAGATGATGCAGTTCATCAATCCCATACAAATCGTGTTACAAGCGATCTCACCTGGCCATGGCCACACAAACGCGTTATCTGGGGTAGAGGCGCGGACGCACTGCCATCCCTCATCCTAGCCTAGTATTATCCTCTTTGGGCCCAGCACTGGCGCGGACAAACCGCCATCCTAGTTAGGCCACCCCTTAAGGCTTTGTTCTCAGCACAATGGAAGCATATGTGAAATGGGTTATCGATTCGTGCGTGTATGCCATAAACAATGTACTCAACTCATGCATGACTAGAACTAAAGATGTCATGATTCTCATGTGTTCTTGCACATTAGTGCGCCACACAGCACACATCAATCAATCACATGGATCCTAGTTAATGCAATAGATAACAGTCTTCCGGCATAACTGCGCATCGTCTCGCACCATAGAGCACGGCAACGTCTACATCCAGACGGCATTCCATATAGGAGCATGCGCCTAGCCTCCACTGCAATCGGCATCTGTTGACTTGGGGCATTCCCGAAGGAGCATCGTCCGGCTCCAAAGGCTCGTGACGGCATCTCATATCATTTATGCATTCATTCAATTTCGGCCCAGGGTATCTTTTCAGAACCATCCCCTAAACAAACCAAAGATTAACAATCAACAATCAATAGTCGGTTCACATGCAACCTTACCTGGTATATCATACCTTGCACATCATAACTCAGCACAATACACGCAATGCACATGGCCATTAGATGATGCAGTTCATCAATCCCATACAAATCGTGTTACAAGCGATCTCACCTGGCCATGGCCACACAAACGTGTTGTCTGGGGTAGAGGCGCGGACGCACTGCCATCCCTCATCCTAGCCCAGTATTGTCCTCTTTGCGCCCTGCACTGGCGTGGACAAACCACCATCCCAGTCAGGCCACCCCTCAAGGCTTTGTTCTCAGCACAACGGAAGCATATGTGAAATGGGTTATCGATTTGTGCGTGTGTGCCATAAACAATGTGCTCAACTCATGCATGACTAGAACTAAAGATGTCATGATTCTCATGTGTTCTTGCACATTAGTGCGCCACACAACACACATCAATCAATCACATGGATCCCAGTCAATGCAATAGATAACAGTCTTCCGGTATAACTGGGCATCGTCTCGCACCAGAGAGCACGGTAACATCTACATCCAGACGGCATTCCATATAGGAGCATCGGCCTAGCCTCCACTGCAATCGGCATTCGTTGACTTGGGGCATTCCCGAAGGAGCATCGTTCGGATCCAAAGGCTCATGACGGCATCTCATATCATTTATGCATTCATTCAATTTCCGCCCAGGACACCGTGCATTGCACCCAAATACCTCAATTAAAATAGTGATCCCGGCCTATTTTCTGCATATTAGAAATGCATGGTAAAATAATCGTGTTTGGGGACACGGTCAGATCGAACCAGAACATTTGTGTCATTTTTTTTAAAATCCCACAGTTTGGTATAGTATTTAAAAACACTTTCGACGTCCAAAACCTAACACCCGGTATTTTCTAATTAAATACCAACATTTTTCAATCACCATACAATTGTACAAAACATCATCCAATTCATGCGGATGCCCATGTATTGACACATCCATTCACTTCATAAAATCAATACACATGAAATTAGACAACTTTTCATTCTCGGGTGAATAGTGCACGTGAACAGTGCGTCATGAACAATGAAATTTTAGAATTAACTAACTAATCAATTAAATCCACAAGTCATTAAAAACACTAGTTAAAGCAAGCAAAACATCAAGAACCATCACCAAACTAACATCGGTCTTAATTGGCAGAAACCAGGCTTTCGCTTTCGCGCGTCTCCAAGTTTAAATCCAGAAACCTAACTAATCGAGCTCGGAAAATTTCAAAATTGAATATGTGACTAAGGACACGTAAGAAAATATTTTTCATGAAGACACCGAGACCCAGATCCTTTTGGATTCGGCTTAGTAACTCACTCAATCCAGCACCAAAACCAGGTCCATTTCCAGATAGTCAATTTTCTGAAATCAGCTTAGTTCGGGGTTCGAAACAGGTCCGTTTGATCTGAAATTTGAGTATGTTAAATTAGAAGATGTAAAAAATAACTTTTGTGAAGAAACTGTTTGGAAATTCGAACCATAAGGGTTAGTAAATATCCCTAGAATCCTAACAGGTCAGGATTTCGAATATAGTCCGACTTTCTATTTAAAGATAACGGAGCTAAAATCGTCTTCTTTTTAATCCCCAAAAATTCCGAGAAAAATATATGTTATGATTAAAGGTGTCTAAAACATTTTTTCAGAAGGAAATCACTTCAAAATCGCAACACATCTCAGTCTACAAAATTAGTATACATAAAACGTCCAAGTACCAGTTCTAAAGAACATCCTTTGTTTTCACCCAAATCATCCCCAACGATGTAAATCTCCCTGATTTGACTAATATTAACCCATTCTAATACTAATCGAACTATTATAGATCATCACTAGTCTCTATTTAAGCCAACCTAAACCAATCTTAAACCTAATCAATCTCCTAACCAAGTTTATGCACTAATCAAAGGATTAGGAGCTAAACTCACCCAATGACAATTCCGACGACGGTGGCGAGGGCTACACACGGTTACGTCCAAAATGTCACGGAGGTGCTTGGCAAAAATGGGTCTCGGCGGATGTGGTTTCTGATTTAGCATGAACGGCGGGCGGATGGCTTGCGGATGGGTGGTACAACTCTTCGGCGGTGGATGGTGGCTTGCAGACAGTGATGGCCCACGGCCATGGCGCAAGGTGATGGCTTGCTTGGGGCAAAAATAGCAGCACACGGTGCTGTTTTGGAAGCAAAACAAAAAGGAAACTAAAGAGGAGGAGAAGAAGAAGAGGGACGTGGGAGTGGGGGTTGTCGAGAGGAGGAAGGGGGAAAGGGGAGAGAGAAACAATAGAATAATAGAGGGGAAGTTGCGGGGAAATTGCAGCAAAAGGGTTGGCGTAGGTGAGGGGGTGGAAATTGCGTGCGAAGGAGGGGGAAAGAAAATGTGAGGGAGAGAGAAGAAAGAGAAAAGAAAAAGGAGAAAGACGAATCTCGGCCGAAGGAGGAGGATGCGTGAAGGAGAGGAGAAAGAGGATAGAGAGAGAAGAAAAATAATAATAGTATTGTCATCATTTTTCTTTTTCTTCCAATCTCCAATTTTTCATCCGATAATTTCTTTTTCCAAAATTTTGGGATGTCACAGAGAGTTTATTGTTAAAACCTAAAGTTTTCTTTCTTTTTCCTTTTTTTCCAACTCAATGGAAATGTACAGATGCTAAGCACATCACTTCCTAATCGTATCAAGGAAATAATATTAACGGAGTAATTTTGATTGTGAGGTCTAACAATTCATTCCAATCAAGAAAATTCATATCAAAAGAGAGTAAAAGAACGATAAAGGTAACCATTACCTTAATTCTCTTAAGTACTTCCAAGGCTTCTTGATGTCCTCAAAACCTACTTTGATTCATAGGCTCACTATAATCTTCTTCATGAACAATTTCCCTACCAAGGTCTCTTAGTTGGTCATGCATTTGCACCTTTCCATTATCTCCAATTTTTATTAGCAACATAAAACTCAATGTTTCAATCCCCATATTCAAATTAAAAAATTACAGGCATCCTACATGTAAGATGCATATCTTAAATCCTCTCCAATGAAGAAACAAGCAATATCCAAAAAAAAATTTGCTTTTCCTCATAGTTTAATGCATCATAACTTATCATTAGCTTTTCTCACACTTTCTTATGGTGGTACTTTATGCAAGTTCTATAAGGCATCTTGCCTAAATGCTATGCTTTGCCCCTAAAAAAACGACGAGCTAAGGGAAGTCCTCTGGTTGTGGATACAACAGCACGAGAGAGAGAATCAAATTCACACAGAGGAAAGCATGTCTAGTTAACAATATCAAAGATTTATCCTTAGCCATTTCCTTGAGTTCATACTTGCATTTCACCTTAGCTTTATCAAGAACAGACCTTTTTCTTGTGGTGATTATTATCCTACTTCCCATCTCAAACCAGTCATATTTCCCAACCAAAGCTTTAACCTGATCGATATCAACCACATCATCTAGAAGAATTAGGAATTTCTTACCTTTAAATTTAGATTCCAAGATCTTGATTCCTTCATCCATATTAGTCAGTCAACCTTCCTCGTTCAAATCAAATATTAATTGTTTCTGCGAATATGGAATGTCATTGCATTGCTAAGGGTTCTCAAATATCTGCAATAAAACTATGATACTGAAATTGGTCGAAAAGCTTATTGTAGACGACCTTGGCTAAAGTTGTCTTATTGATGCCCCCCATTCCATGAATACCAAGAATTTTGAGTACCATTAGGGTTATGATCCCACAATCTCAAAATAACCTCCACAACATTATCGATTTCAACAAGTTGCTCGGTAACAACCAGAAAGGCCTACTTTAACTCCCTTAAAACTTTTCTTTGACCTTTTTCACCAATTCGCCTTCATGGCTGTTGTGACATCTCGAAATTTGACCCCGTCTCGAATAAATGAAATGGTTATTTCATCGACGTGCTTATGGTTAATTTGCTTGGAACTGATCACTATTGAGTTAACTAATTTATTAGGTGAAGCCGTTAAAGGAAATAAACGTGGCATACTAGAGAATTTGATCGAAAATCGACTGCTCGACCATAATAATCGACAAGGCTCAATACGTGTGACATCCTAAAATTCCAGTTTTTTTTTTCAATTAAATGAATCGGGTCATTCATCGAGATAACTAGAATATCTAGGGAAGCAATTAAGGGATTTTAACACAATAGGCTTGAGAATTCGACCAGGAATCGACTACTCGACTGTGCTCATCTACGAGCTCATTACGGCACAATTAAAAATCGATTAGAGATTAGAGATATGTCAATTCGATTGAGATATGTGATCAACGTGTGAGTGATTCCACCAGATTACAAAATTCTCGTCGATCGGCACTAGATTGACTTTTCTATCATTTTGGTACCTTTTGCTCGTATTTTAAATCTTGAGATTTTCATGACCACCGAGAGTCGCCAATGTATCAAAGATGTATGTAATGGCTTGAAAATAATCAACCACTGGTCAATTGCACTAAAAATTCTTAAAAGCTACTCGGTAGGTTAGATCACGCTAAAATCACGCTAGATCAAAATTAATCATGAATTTGAATCCGATTTCAGAAATTGCAAGTTCTGTCAGGTCATGACTCATTTTAGGGACGTTGACTCATCCTCCGAAGATTTTTCTGCAAACCAAGATTTTTAGCGAAATTTCAACATAGGGCCATTTTCGACCGGAAAATTCAGGGGATCGTTTTTTATCGCATTTTTGGGATGCAAGTTGGTTCTATTGGTGAGGAAAAATGTCAATTTGGTCATGGACACCTTGGTGGAATTTATGGGGGCCAAATTGGATCCAATTGAAGAGGATTTGGTCCAATTTGGGGGAAAAAGGTTACAAATTCGTAGGCCCCTTGGTCCCTCACCTTTTGGACCATTTGGAACATGTTCTAGGGAGAGTTTGATGCTCAAAATTGGCTGAGGAAGTCTGCCAATTGAGGTGGGGCCTTGTCAAGGGGAAAATAGATAGAGACGAAGACTTTGGTGGCTTGGAGGGTCCCTCCATTGTGCAGCTGGCTTCTTCTTCCTCCTAGGCTTTGCTTTTCCCATTTCCAGCCATTTTGAAGCTCAAGAATTGCAGAGAGCCGAGCTAGCCATCCCCCCTGCTGTCGACCGCTCGCCAAGCCCGCCAGATTGCCACCGTGTTGCCGTCGCACCCCCCCACGAGCCGTGCCTGTCTCGTGTGCTGTTCCATCGTCCCGCATGCTCAGCTACTGTCTCAAGCCTCCTCAGGCCTCGTCGAGTCCCCGTCCAGCCGCCTGAGCCACCGTCTATCACCGTGAAGCCTCTGCCTAGTCGCTGCAGCCTGTCCACCTGTCCCATGCCATTTCCGCCCGTAACAGGCCTTCGTCCAGCCCCTCAGCCCACTCAATAGAAGCGGAGGCCAGCAAGCCAGCCGTGGGCTTTGAGGCCCACTTTGGATCGCTTTCAAGCCTCGTAGGGTGTTGCCGCTTCGAAGTTTGTTTTCCGTCTCTACCTTGCCGTCGTCGTGGACTCATTGGATTTCAAAACCGGTGAGTTTACTCACTTAACTTTACTTAGGGAGTTAATGATGCTTAACGGTTGATTAATTTAGACTAAGTATAATTTATGTGGTTACTTAGAATGGATTAACGATTTAATTACCCGTTATTGCATATTAGGTGGTTAGACCGGCTTAATTAGCGACTAGATAGGTTGTATTATTTATCTAGATAGGTTCGAGATTTTTCCAGGCTCATTTAGGTATTTAATTAGGCTTTTCCAGCCTAAGTCTCTATTTATGGCATTTAAATGTATTTATTTAATTAATTTTATTATTTATTTAATTATTTATTATTTTTCATAAATTATACCTAGATAGCCAATGAACAGAATTTTGTGCTGATTGCAATGGTATGCTTAGTTGATTTAATTGAATGCTAGATTGTGCAAATTGAGTGGAATTAGTAAATTTGGGTATTTATGCAAAATACTGTGTGTCGGTTTACAGGGCCAAAAATGTGTTTATGGATTATATTAAATAGTGGGATTTTCTAAAAGAAAGTTATTGTGTTTGTCTCAGGCCGACCGTGTACCCACACACGATTATTTTTATCGAGTACTTTTAACTTAGTAATTTATCAACTTGTGAGAACATATATGCATGTTAGCTTGTGCAAGCATATTTATCATAAGCTTTTGGGACCCTTTGAACGTCAGCTTGTGAGAGCAATATAAATTCTATCCACTTTTGGGCCCATTTGCACGTCAGCTTGTGAGAGCAATATACTGTATCAACCTCTGTGCTTCAATACGTCAGCTTGTGAGAACAGTATACCTTATCAGCTTGTGTGAGCTAAGATTGTTATATTAGCTTGTGAGAGCACGATCTATATTATCAGCTTGTGCGAGCTACTATATATCTATATCAGCTTGTGAGAGCTATGATCATATATTACAGCTTGTGAGAGCATTGAATGATTATTTTAGCTTGTGTGAGCAGTAGTCATATTGAATTGATAAATAGTGCTGTTGAGGTCAAATTGAGCTGATTGATTGATTGATCGATGGGTTGATTGAATTGAGTGGTGGGTTGAAATTATGAACTATACTAACTTGCAGGAAGGAACTAAGACAAAGGTAAGTCATCTATCTTGTGTGTGCATAGATAACCTTTAGGTGTATTTCCTTCATAGTTGGAGTTTAGAGGGTGGACTTGTTGAGACGTTGTCTCACCCTATCGTGGGCTAACATTTTCAGGTCCTTAGATGGCTATTCCTCTTAAGCGCTTCGGTCAGCCGAAGAAGGTTATCGAACAGATCTCTCAAATTCCCTTCCATGGGAGCCAAGGAGCCTGGATTTACGAACTCATGAGATCCATTGTCTGGGTTGGTGAGAGTCTATCCTGGAGGGTACCTAATCAATTCAGATCGTGATATTGTTACGTACGAGATGGACCTAGAGAAGGTCCCCTACCGGAGTTTGAGATTCCTATATCGGTGCTAGAAATCGCTTTTGGCCAGGGTACGGCTAGCCCTCCTGGTGGTTTAGTGGTGGACCCTAGTTCCTCGGAGCCTGAGACCTCGAAACCTTCGGTTGAGGATTTGAATGCTTAGAGGATCTGTAGCCCTTCTACCTTTTGTAGACTTGTATATATAACTTAGTCTAATATGTATAAAAGTGTGTGTGGTTTTCAAAATTTGTGGCCCTGCTTTCCTATTCAATCTTTGTGTTGTCTGGGAATTTAATTATTCGCTTCCGCATGCGCATTAAAATAAAAGGGTCGGTGACGCGTCTTGGGACATCACAATTTATTCGACCACCGAGGGATGGGCATGCGCTCGAGAATTGGGGCGTGACAATACGACACTGTTATAATTGAATTGCAATAGGACATAAGTCAATTCGATGGAATCACGTAGTCAAATTGCGGGTGATTACGCATGGTTGCGATATTCATGTCGAACGGCAGTAAATTGATTTTCTATCGATATTATACTCGGGACACATAATTGAAACCTTGCAATTTTATGACAACTGAGGGTCGGCTACGATTTGGAGATGCACAAACGTGGATCGAAAATTATCGACCATGGGTCAAGCGCACTAAAATCCTTAAAAGCTACTTGGTAGGTTAGGTCGTACTAAAATCGCGTTCGGTCGATTTTAACCATGAAATTGAATTTGGTTTTTGGAATCGGATGTTCGAGCATGTCACGATTCATTTATAGGACATCGTCTCATCTTTCGGGGAATTTTCGTTGAGTTCGGAATTTTGCAGAAAAATCGGTTTCCGGCAAAAAGAAAATTAAATGGAAATTCGGATGGGAAGAGGGGTGTGCTATTTGTGTGACATCTTGAATTTCGACCCCATCTCGATAAAATGAAATAGGCTTTTCATCGACGCGCCTATGGTCCTTTTTCTTTGAGCCGATCACTCATGAGTTAACTAACCAATTAGGTGAAGCCGTCAAGAGATATAATCCCGGTAAAATCTCTAAAAGCTACCCGGTAGGTTGGATTGGACTAAAATCGCGTCCGATTGATTTTAACCACGAAATTGAACTCGGTTTCGAGAATCGAACGTTCGAGCATGTCACGATTGATTTTTGGGACCTCATCTCATCTTTTGGGAAAATTCCGTCGAGCTGGGAATTTTTACGGAAAAACGAAATTTGGCAAAGTTAAATCAAAGAAATTCGGAGGGGCATTTTTAAGTGGATTTTTGGCCTTCAAAATAAGTGAGTTGGTAAGGAAAATTATGGAAATTCGTTTGGGCACCTTAGTTGCATTTTTGGATGCCAATTTGGTTTATTTGGTGAGAATTTGCAAGGGAAATGGGTGCAAATTCGTATGGACAGCAGGGGTGGTATTTTTGGCATTCTAATTGGATGATTTTGTGAAGACTTAAAGGGAAATTGTGTGGGCTGCTGCCATGGTCTTTTGGGGCCATTAAATTGAAGTAATTAGTGAGAAAATTGAAAGAAATAAAGGGGAAAATTCGTATGGGTAGATAGCTGGCAATTTTTGGCCACCAAAATGGAGCTTAATGTTGAAGATAGGAGGGAAAATCAACCATTGGGTGAAGCCTTGACTTGGAGGGCAGCATAGGACTTTTGTGGTCTTCACTTGACTGCTAGATATTTGAGGAAGAAGGGGATTGGTTGCATGGAAGACTTGTTGGCCCTCTTGTCTCCCCTCTCCTTCCCCTCTCTCTCCCATTTGGTCGACGAACCCAGCGGAAGAAAAACCGCAGCACCTTCTCCCTTCTTCCTCTTCATTTCATCTTCATCTTCTCCTTTTTCTTGTTGCCATTGTTGAAGTTGCAAGTGCTTAGAGCTAAGCCATCACAACCAACCCAAACACAGCCATCGGAATAGCCTTCGAGCCCAGTGCCAACCCCAACTCCGCCCACAAGCCCTTCGTGCTAGCGACGCCAGCTTGCCATCTTGCTGTTCGCATGCGTCCAACCAGCTTCAGTCACACCAGAAGTTCCCTCGAGCTACTGTCCAATCAGCCGTCCAGTGCCCGAGACTCCAGCAAACCGTCCCCGAGTCCAGCTTGCCATCCCAACCCCGCGAGCAGCCCGTCTAGCTCAAAACCAGAACCGAAAGCTCTTTCTTCAGCAGAGGACTTGTTGGTTGTTTTTTAGTCCCTTTCGGGCTTGCTTTGGATCCGCCGTAGATATGGGATCTCACTGCCGTTGCCGTGGACTTGTTTATTCGCTAATCCGATGAGTTAACTCCCTAATCCTTGATTAGGTTGTTAAATTATGCTTATGGGGTTAGAATAGTGTTAATCAGCTTAATTAGATTAGTACTGTCATGCCCCAAACCTTGAGCACGTGCACATCCCTCGACGGTCGACTAAAATTGGCGACATTCCCAGGGCGCGTCGCCGACCCATTCATTTTATGTACATGCGGAAGCGAAAATAAACATATACCATGACAACCAACAAACACTGGGATAGTAGAAAGACATGCCAACACTTGTTCACAAAACCCACTTTATATACAAACCAAGTCAACACTGCAGATTATATACGAAAGGTCTGTCTCTAAAAGAGACCACCAGACAACCTACCCTCCGGACCCTTTTGCCTTGGGCTCCGGACTCTCCAATCTAGGGACGTAAAAAATTGTAAACCACGACGGGATGAGAATAAATCTCAATAAGTCAACACTCTAAACCCCAATTAGGATGAAAATTCACTCAAAGGCGTCCTAAACATACACCATATAGAACTTGCCTTGCCTTAGCACCTACCTGCACATTAGTGCATGGAACGCATCATATCACTCATCAAACAATTCACAGAGGTCTCGACTATAGGGCCAAATCGTTATAACACGTTTCATTCCGTGCCACACAATTTCATTCCATAATTAGGTGCGGATATCTCATATCGGTGGTTCAATCCACACCCGATATTCACTCTCAATATTCAAACTCCAAATTCAAACCCCACATCCCAACTCAGTATTCTGACTCCACATTCCAGCTCAATACTCAAATTCAAGGCTCTAAAGGTGCCCCCTCCCCCCCCCACGAAGTTCCAATATCGTGTGGCACTTAGTCCCTAACCACAATAAGCAATAGCTTAAGGTACTAGAGGTGGCTCTCATGAAGTCACGCTGTCGTGTAGCACTTAGTTCTCGACTATAATAAGCAATAACTCAAGGTACTAGAGGTGTTTCCTACGAAATCACACTGTCGTGTAGCACTTAGTTCTCGACTATAATAAGCAATGGTACAAGGTTCTAGAGGTGGCTCATATGAGGTTTTGTTATCGTGCACATTTAGTCCTTTACATGCTCACAACCATTCGGTTGTGCCATGGTTGTGGTTTATTGTTATTGCTTTATGTGGTGACTATTGAAAGAGGATGAGATGTGTTGAGAAAACCGAATGGTTGTGAGGCACAACTACTCGCGCATCATCATGCATAACTTCTAAGCATATCACAGGCTAACCACATCACCAAATAGGCATGGTTCAGCAAGCATAGCATCAAGAACAATCACCAAAACTACTATAGGTCCTAACCGGCAGAAACGGTCCACTCGCGCGTCTTCAAGTTTAAATCCAAAAATCTAATCAAAAGAGTTCAGAAAATTACCAAATTTGAATATGTTGTAAAGGACACATAATTTTTTTTTTCATGAAGACATCTTAACCCAGATCTTCCTATATTAAGCCCAGTAAATCGCTCAATCCAGTACAAAAACTATGTCCGTTTCCAGAAAGTCTGTTTTCCGAAATCAGTTTGGTTCGAGACCCAAAACTTGTCCATTTGATCTGAAATTTGACTATGTTAAACTAGAAGATGTGAAAAAAAAACTTTTGTGAAGATACAATTTCGAAAATTGAACCCTAAGAGTTGATAAAAATCCTTTGAATCCAAAACGATCACCAGTTTCGGCACAAATAGAGGTTCTGTTTGCAAATGACAAAGCTGATATCTCATTATTTTAAGTCCCTAAAAATCTTGAGTAAAATATATGTCATAGCTGAATATGTCTAAAACATTTTTTAAGAAGGAATTAACCTTAAAATCTTAACACATTCGATCCACAAAAATGACAAACGGCGAAGACCTCATTAGTGCTAATCTCACAAATTAGATCAACACTAATCCATTTTAAGGCTAATCTAATCATTCTAGGTTAGAACTAATCTATCTTAAGGCTAATCTCACTTAGTACTAATCTAACTAAGCTAATTAACACTAAACTAAACTCTTAAGTGCAATTAACAACCTAATCAAGGATTAGAGAGTTAACTCACTAGATTTGCAAGTCGATGAGTTCACGGCGACGGTGACATGAAGGTGAGCTAGACTCGGGCCTACGGCGACACAAAAAGAGGTTCGGAAGGGCCCGAAAATGGCCCTGCAAGTCTCTGCCCTCAAATTGAGACTTGGTTATGTTTTGAGCTGGTCCAACGGGTTACACTAGCTGGAACAGGCTGAGCTTGGGCTGACTGGTCCGGTGGAGGGAGTTGGACACGATGGATGGCGGCCCAGTGGGGCTATGATGGTCGAGCGGCATGAATGGGCGCGGGGACGGCAGCGATGACGTGAGGCGGATGCTGGACTCGCGTGCGGCTTGGCAAGGGTGCTGGTAGCTCGGATGCATGGCGAGGGACCTAGTGGTGGCTTAGACAGCGATGGAGGAAAGCTGGCTATTTCGGAAAGGGGCTTGGCTGGTTTTCTCTGGTTTTTCTTGCTCCAAAACAGCAACAATGGAGATAGAATAACAAGGAAGAAGAAGAAGGAGAGGTTGCTACTGAAGAGGGGATAGATGGCCTCAAAAGTCTCCTCTAAATATCTAGTTTCATCATGCTTTGGCCCCCAAAGTCACCAGCCATTATCCACAGCCCTTTCCTTTCCCCATCTTCTCCAACAAGCTAACTTTGGTGCCAAATGTTGCAACCCCCCCTTGGCCTACGAATTTTGCCCATTTCCCCTCCAATTCAACTCAATTCCTCTCAAAATCAATCCAATTCAAGGGCCACAATGCCAAGGTAATTGCCCACCCTCAATTCCTCAATTTTCCTCACCAATTGATCCATCTCGAATGCTAAAAATCCACACAAAAACGGCCCTCCAATTTTCTCAGTCCAAAATTGCCTAACTTTGATTTTCGCCGAAAATTTGGACTTGTCGAAAATTCTTCGAAGTATGAGTCGACATTCCTAAAATAAATCGTGACATGATAAAATTTTCAATTTCATGATTAATTTCAACCGGACGCGATTTTAGCGTAACCTAACCCACCGGGTAGTTTTTAGGAACTTTTAGAGCATTTGACCCATGGTGTATTATTTTCGATTCGCATTGTGCATCTTTGACTCATAGATGACTCTCGGTTATCGTGAAAACCTCGATGTTTCAAATACGGGCACATGGTACAAAAACGATAGAAAAATCGGTTTAGTGCCGTTCGACGCGAATTTTGCAATTAGGTGGAATTACCCACACTTTAATAACATGCCTTTGTCGAATCGACCTATCTCTAGTCTCTAGTTGATTTTAACGGTGCCGTATTGACCCTTGCAAATTAGTATGGTCGAGCAGTCGATTTCTAATCGAATTCTCAAGTCTGTTGCATTTAGATTCCTTAACGGCTTCACTTGATAGGCTAGTTATCTCGTGAGTGGCCAATTTAGAGAAAAAGGCCATAGGGGCGTCGATGAAAAGCCCATTCATTTGGTCGAAAGCAGGGTTAAAAATTAGGTTGTCACAACTCTTCTCCTCTTATAAAAATTTCGTCCTAAAAATTTAAACCATTACAATTCTTAATAAAAAAAGGTGGGGGTACTTGTCGTCTTATTGAGTCTTCACCTTCCCAAGTCACTCCTTCTGTCCTGTGGTGTTGCCAGGCCACTTTGACCAAAGAGGTCGTCTTGGTACGCAGCTCTTGCCCCTTTCGATCTATTATCTGAACCGATCTTCGCCACTTATCTGCATAACTTTTCTGACAACTCTGAGCAGTCTTGAGTCTTTTTCGAATAACTGTAATGGCATCCATTGACTGTTGAACTAACTTTGGGCCAGTAATCTTTCGCTCTCTGACTTCACCCAAACAAACTGAAGTTCTGCACCCTTTGCCATACAACACTTCAAACAGTGCCATCTGAATGCTTTGTTGATAACTGTTATTGTAAGCGAGCTCAACTAGATAAAACTATTCCTCCTAGTTCCCTTTGAAGTCCAACACGCAAGCTCGCAGCATGTCCTCGAGGGTTTGAATTGTCCTCTCAGACTGGCCATTTGTTTGCGGATGCTAGGCCGTGCTATATTGCAGCTTTGTTCTCAAGGCAAATTGTAACTTTCGGTCTTGATTTGATGTGACCATCACTGGTACGCCACGCAAATGAACTATCTGGTGCACGTACAACTCAGCGTATCTGTCCAAAGCACAGTCCTTTCGTACGGCAACGAAGTGAACAGACTTTTTCAATCTGTCGATTACAGCCCATACTGAATCATCACCTCGTTGACTCCTTTAATAACTCCATCACAAAACCCATCGTGATATGTTCCCATTTTTACTCGGGAATCTCGAGAGATTGCAGAAGTCCTCTTGGCTTGCGAGCGCCTTCACTGCTAGTACGTTAGACACTTGGCAACATGTCTGGCGATATCTGTCTCAATACTGGTCCACCAATCGTGTTGACGCAGATTTTGACATATCTTCATACTATCTAGATGAATACTGTAACTGCTACGATGAACTTATGACAAGATCTCCTCTCTAGGCTTCGCATTGTCTGATACACAGTCATCCACGGAACTTTAGTGTTCTGTCTTCATAAATATGAAAATCAGCGTTTTTCTTTTCCGTATCTTCCTGCAGAATCTTTTGGATCTCAGGATCTGTCAATTGCAATGTCTTGATTCTTATCTATACTTTTGATTCAATTATGAGGGTGGCCATAAGACTTGAAAGGTGGCTTACCTCAAATTTGAAAATCGAATCTCTATCTTCTTCGAGTAAAATTTACTCTTGAATCACCATCTGCGTGATCGAAGACTTTCGACTCAACGCATCTGTAACTTTATTAGCCTTTTTTTTTTCGAGGTGATACATGATGTCACAATCATAATCTTTAAGAAGTTCCATCTAACGACACTGTCTCATGTTAAATTATTTCTTAACCTTAGCTAATGATAACCCGTCCTCAGGTCGACCTGCGAGAATATCAACGCTACTCGTAACTGCTAAACCAATTGTCAATCCTTGGCAACGAATACTTGTTCTTGATTGTCACCCAAATAAGTTGTCGGTAGTTGATGCAAAGGTGCAACAACCCATCTTTCTTCCTCACAAACAGAACTGGTACTCCCCAAGGTGATGCACTAAGGCGTATAAATCCCTCGTCTAACAACCCCTGCATCTGCACCTTCAATCCCTTCAATTCTGACAACGCCACATGGTAGGGAGCCTTAGAGGTTGGCTTCGTCCTAAGGACCAACTCAAACACGAACTTGATCTCCTTTTCTATGGCATACCAAGCAATTCTTTAGGGAACACCTCATAAAACTCTTGTACCATGGCTATGTTCTCCATATTTGATTCCTCAACTGTCGTATCCACTACAGTTGCCAAATAACTTTGGCAACCTATATCCAAAAACTAGTTGCCTTAAGAATTTAAAATAATCAAGGGTCCTTCTCGGTTTCCAACAAACTAAAAACTTCCACATGCTAATGGGTTAAACTGTATTATTTCATAATAACAATCCATTACAACAAGATGCTCCTTGAGCCCAACAACAATTCAACACAACTCGTTGCTTCTTGAACCAGCCCACATTAATTATAATAACAAGGTCACACATAAGCAAAATAGTCAAGTACAACTCTAGCCAGCGGTTCTCCTTTTTACAACTTCATTTCAACAAATTGAAATATCCTACAAGCTTAACCCAAAATTCTGTTGTGCCACTCTGATAAAATTAACCCAAAAACATTCTTTCTCCTGATCGACGCATAGCTTGGTTCGTTCCTGTCCCTTTCGCCATCCTAGTGGCGTTCTATCTGCAGTGCCTTCCCTCTGTTCTGTCCCATTGTTGGCGGCGGTAGCAGCTGCCGTGGTTTCATTTGCCTGTGCGGACAATCCTTGAACTGGTGGCTGTGCTAGCCATATTTAAAACAAGCTCCTGTTCTCAGATGACATGGGACTGAACCATGTCTTTTCTTACAGAAATGACACATGTTGTTTGAGTTGAGTGCTGACTTTCCAATCCCACCCTTCTTGTTGGGCGGAATGGGATACCTTCCTTCAGACATCGGCTTCTTCCCAAACAAATTACCATCTCTATTGGACCCGAACAACGACCCAGATGCAACGGTTCGTTCACTCAAGTTTCTCTCTATCGGCTGTGCCCATCCATAAAGCTCATTGTAATCTTTGAGATCGAACGGCACCAGTGGATCTTTTTGTGGCATCCTGGAATTTCATAAAAATCCCTAAATATGCCATGAGCTATGGATAGGCGATAGAAGTACCGCTATTGTATTTTGTAGCCTCCTAGTCTATGAGTTGCGATAAGATGTATGGCCAAGTCTTTAATGGATGAATTTTTGGAAAAGGAAGTTTTATTTTTGGCCATGTATGTGTGATAAATTGGAACTTATGGAATTATAATTTCAAGTGTATAGTTATCTTAGATTGTAATTTAGTACTTCAATTTAATAGGGATTTAAGTAATTTAAAAAAAAAGGTTGATTTTAGGGTAGTTAAGCTTGGGTATTAGGCCCAAGAGGGATGGGCCTAAGATGGGCCAAGCTGGTCGGCCCAATAGAAGCCCACGGAGGGGCTGTCGCCGGCCCAAGTGAGGCCCAAGAAGGAGAGTGGCCGGCCCATTGCATGGGCTTTGCCAAGTGGCAAGGAGGTCTTCATGCATTGGCTTGTGGAGAGGCATGTGATGATTGCTAATGATGGAGAATTGGGGGAATAAAAGGGAAAGAGAGAGAGAGTGGCCGGTTGGGTTGCCGTCCAAGTGAGAAAGAGAGAGAGTGATTTGCGAGAGAGAGGAACCGAGAGGGAGGAGAGGAAGGAGCTCGCCATTCGTCCGCCCGTCGCCGCCCGTTTGCCGCCCGTTCGTCCGCCGTGTGCCGTCGTTCTCTTGAGTTTAGAGGCAAGTTAGGATCCTCTTACAACTCTTGCATGTGTGTGTTGTGTGTATGTTTGGAGTAGTGTCGAATTTTGGGTGATTAGGAGGGAGAAACCGAAGCTAGAATGACTTGTTCTTGAGTGATGTTGCTGTTTTCGCATGAACCGCCTGAGCCAGAATCTTGTGAGAGCTTGCATGCATGTTTTGAGTTCGATTTTGACTTTGATTTCTTCATGAAAGTTGTAGACAATATCTTAAACTAAAACATAGTAAAATTTGGTACAAAAGGGTGGAGATTTAAGGGGTCAAACTCTCATCCTACGGAGACACTAGATCCGGAACTGTTTTGCTGACCTTGTGGTAGATTTGTGGTTGCATGTTGATTTTTATCAAGAATCTCTCTTCAACTTCTTCATAAAACTTGTAGAGAACATCTTAAAGACTAACATACTAAAATTTTAAGTAAAATGAGCAAGTGTAGCCTAGTGAATCGACTTACTCTTGAAGATGGTAAATCTGGAGACGCGGTACAGGACACCCGAGACTTCATGGACCCATATGGTGACTGTTCTTTGGAAATTTGACTTAGATCCCTTAATGAAAGTTGTATGGGACCTCTTGATGTAAAACATATCAAAATTTCAGAGGAAACGAAGAAGAATAAGTGGGTAAAAACTCGGTATTTCGGAGATGACTGCACTGGACGTTTCGGTATGAGAACCAGAAGCTTCGTACGACTATAGGAAATTATCTAAAACTAATATGGCCTAGAATTCTTCATGAAAAATATACTTTAGTGTCTTAAATATAACCTGGTAAATTTTCATAATTTTTGGAAGTCGTTCGGGTATTTTAATCGAATTATTTCAAAAACTGCACATTCTGTTTTTATCCGAAATTACATGCTGTATTTGTGTGAATGATATCCTTTGTGTGGAACTTTATTGGCCATGTGTTTTTCATGAAATAAATGTCTTATTGTCTTGTCTATCACTTGTCTTAATTTTATGATTTTTTGATAATCATATGTATATTTAATTTAAATATTTTCAAAAATGGTACAAGCTGGAATTTAAATAAATTTCAAAAAAGCATGATAAATGGACTATTCTAAATTGTACGAATGCCATAAATTTTATGTTTATGAATGATTGCGTATTGCTGCATGTATGATGATGACTGATGATGCATGTATAGATCGAAGGATGAAAGTGATTTTGTTTGCCATGTGCCATGCTGAGTTGAGACCTAAATTGGTAAGCATGAATAATGATAAATAAGTAAACTGTTTGTGGCGGATGATAATGCCCTGGGAGTATCAGGATACCCGGGATGGGGGGTGCCGGATGCCCGGAATGTATAGAGATACATGGCCGGATGGCCTCGGGAGTTTCGAGATGCCCGGAATGGTTGGGTGCCGGAAGCCTCAGAGGTCTTTGCCCAAGGGGATGCCTCGTGATGCCAGTTGGGATGTGAGATGCCCAGAATGTGGGGGTGTCGGATGCCCGGTGGCCTTAAATGGCTGAATGCCGGAGGTTTTTCTCGCGATGCCAGGATAGGGTGCGAGTGTAAAGTATGAGATGAAATTGATGATCCCGAGAAAGAGTGATGTGGTGATCGAATTGAAAGTTAAAAGTGGAAATTGAATCATGCATACATGATATGATATGATGATGATCACCTATGGCATGATGATATGCATATATGATATGATGTGATGATGACCACCTATGGCATGATGATATGCATATATGATATGATATGATGATGATCACTTGTGGCATGATGACATGTGTATGATGTGATGATGACCACCTATGGTATGATGACATGTGTATGATGTGATGATGTCACCTATGGCATGATGACATGTGTATGATGTGATGATGACCACCTATGGCATGATGATACATTTGTGTGACATAATAATGATCACCTATGGCATGATGACATGTATGTGATATGATTGTGATGAGGATGTATGGTGGTATATGCATGGCTTCTAGGTAAGTATGCTTGGATGCATGAATGGCATGTATGATGTTGTGATTGTATTGTATGATGCATTGAGTGGTTATTGGATTCCTTTACCTGCTAAGTGGTTGTACTCACCCCTTTAGGGACCAACATTTCAGATTGGCAGCATGCCGCTCCCTGTTGTCACGCGGGGTGTATTTTACGGCCTACCTTCGAATGTAGAGGTTGAGTGCAAGGAGTTTGACTGTCCCTCTGTTCCTGGTCTTACGTATATTCGAGTGCGCGTCTTTGTTATGTATGATGTGGGCCTGGCTGGGGGCCCTGTTGTCTAGGAGTTCATATCCGTCCACATTCGTCGCGACGGAGTGATGCGTGGGATGTTGCCGCTGCCACCGCCTGATGCACCGGGATGGGTGTGAGGGCCCGTGCGTGACAAGTAGGAGCTGAAACTTTTTGGGATGGTTAGCCGACACTAGTGATGGGGGATCTTTCACGTTAGTCGTAGTGGGTCGAGTGTTTCTTTTTGGGGTTTAGGCCAAGTGTGGCTTCATGTCCTGGCCTTTCTTTTGATGTACCGACCCAAGGAAACCCATCTTGAAAATATGTAAATAAAGTGTCATGGCTTTGTCTTTTATTATGATGTTTAGTGGTGTGCAATTGTATCATGGTTGATGGAGGGAGAGATGGCGATGTTATATTTTGCTTCCGCTAAATGAGTCGCGCTGGGACCGTTTTTAAAAAAAAAATGTGTCCATGATTTACGATGCTTCTTCTAAGAGATGTAATAAGGTGTAACGTTGGTGCCTGTGGCGGCCTAAGAGGGGTTTGGGGTGCCACACTTTTAGCTTCGACCAGAGACCATTCTTGAACCTCCTAGCTTTGTCTGCTGGATCCTCTATCAGTCTCTAGTTGTATTGAGACATCTCTAAAAACTTGGCCTTATACTGCTCTGCAGACATTAGACCCTAACGAAGGCGCTAGAATTCCTCCATCTTTTATTCTCTGGCGCAGTTAGAGAAGTACTTTCCATTAAAAAATTTAACAAAGGCGTTCCACACCGGAACCATGCCTTCAGGAAACACTTTTCCTCTTGTGGCCCTCCATTAGGTACTTGTATTACCTTGCAACTAGTAGACCGCAAGGACTATTTTATCTTCTTCCGAGCATCTTAGCAACTCGAAGACCTTCTCTAATTCTTGGATCAAGAGGGTTGCAACCTCGGGATCACCTGCTCCTGTGAACTTCGCCAATTGCAACTTCAGAAATTGCTCAACTAACTTATGCATCGGTCTCTCCCTAATCACAATCACAGGTTGGATTCTTGTAGGTGCAGCTGCAGCAGTGGCAGCTTGATTCTGAACTTGCTGCTCCATCAGATTTCCCAAGGTCTTGATCACCTGTACGATCTTATCGATTCTAGGATCACAAGGTGCTACTACACTAGTACTAGCTTGCGGTGGTACTCTCTCACTTGCGCTGGCTTGAGCTTGCGCTCTACCTCGAGCACTGACCCTAGTCGGTGTCCTACCCCGAGAAACGAATGCGACAGCCCTCTTTCAAGGAGTCATATGCTCTGGATCACTCATTCTATAGGATCCTTATAGAACCTACTTTCCAATTCCACACAGAATTAGAAAACTGAGCGACCCACACAAAATAGTCAATCAATCACATGCATTTGCATAAGAAAAATGCCTTTCCTACTAACTATCCTAAAACCCATCGCACCTTATTACTCCAAACACTGACCATCTTTGATACTACTTTAGATGAGGATGTCACGCCTTGAACCCCGAGCATGCGCACATCCATCGATGGTCGAGCAATGTGAACAGGCGTGGGGATGTCGGCGATGATGTAAGGCAGATGTTGGACTCGCGGGCGGCTCGGCCAGGGCGCGGGTAGCTCAAATGCACAGCGAGGGACTTGGTGGTGGTTTAGATGGCGGTGGAGGAGGGCTGGCTATTTCAACAAGGGGCTTGGCTGTTTTTCTCTAGTTTTTCTTGCTCCAAAATAGTAACAATGGAGATAGAACAGCAAGGAAGAAGAAGAAGGAGAGGTTGTTGCTGAAGAGGGAACAAATGGCCTCAAAAGTCTCCTCTAAATATCTAGTTTCAAATTGCTTTGGCCTCTAAAGTCACCGGCCATCATCCACAGCCCTTTCCTTTCCCCATCTTCTCCAATAAGCTAACTTTGGTGCCAAATGTTGCAACCTCCCCTTGGCCTACGAATTTTGCCTATTTTCCCTCCAATTCAACTCAATTCCTCTCCAAATCAATTCAATTCAAGGGCCACAATGCCAAGGTAATTGCCCACACTCAATTCCTCAATTTTCCTCACCAATTGATCCATCTCGAATGCCAAAAATCAACACAAAAACGGCCATCTAATTTTCCCAGTCTAAAATTGCCTAACTTTGATTTTTCGCCGAAAATTTGGACTTGCTGAAAATTCTTCGGAGGATGAGTTGACGTTCCTAAAATAAATCGTGACATGAAGGAAATTTCAATTTCTGAAATCAGGTTCAATTTTATGGTTAATTTCAACCAAACGCGATTTTAGCGTGACTTAATCCACTGGATAGTTTTTAGGAATTTTTAGAGCATTTGACCCGTGGTCGATTATTTTTGATCCACTTTGTGCATCTTCAACTCATAGGCGACTCTCGGTTGTCGTGAAAATCTCGAGGTTTCAAATACGGGCACAAGGTACAGAAACGACAGAAAAATCGGTTTAGTGCCGTTCGACACGAATTTTGCAATTAGGTGGAATCACCCACAATTTAATTACATACCTTCGTCAAATTGACCTATCTTCGGTCTCTAGGCGATTTTAACAGTGCCGTATTGACCCTTGCAGATTAACAAGGTCGAGTAGTGGATTTTTGATCGAATTCTCAAGTCTGTCGCGTTTAGATTCCTTAACGGCTTCGCTTGATAGACTAATTATCTCGTGAGTGGCCAAATTAGGGAAAAAGACCATAGGCACATCGATGAAAAGCCCATTTCATTTAGTCGAAAGCAGGGTTGAAAATCAGAATGTCCCAAGTATTAAGTGAGATTAGCTTTAAGATGGATTAGTGCTAATCGAGTTTGATTAGATTAGGCATAAGAAAGATTAGTATTGATCTAATTGATGAAATTAGCACTAATGAGGATTGATTAGTCTAATTCAGTGGATTTTTCTCAGATCTGGTTTCTGGACCCTTGCAGTTTGTCATTTTTGTGGATTAAAATATACTGAGATTTTTAGGTTAATTCCTCCTTGAAAAATATTTTGGACATCTTCAACTATAACATATATTTTTCCAAGATTTTATGGATTTAAAATAGTATGATTTCAACTTCGTGAAAAACAAAAACAGAACCCCTATTTTTACCGAACTGGTGACATTTTGGGATTCAATGTGTTTTCATCAACTCTAAGAGTTCGAATTTTGAAAGGGTTCATTCACAAAAGTTGTTTTTCACATATTGTAATTTAACATAGTCAAATTTTAGATGAAATAGACAAGTTTTGGACCTCAAACCAAACTAATTTTGAAAAACAAACTTTATGGAAATAGACCCATTTTTTGTATTGGATTGAGCAATTTACTGGGCTTAATCTAGAAATATTTGGGTTAACGTATCTTAATAATAAAAAAAAATTTATGTGTGGTTTACAACATATTCAAATTTGGGAATTTTTCAAATTCGTTTGATTAGGTTTTTGGATTTAAACTTGGAGACGTGCGAGTTGACCATTTCTGTCGGTTAGGACCGATAGTAGTTTGTGATTTTTCTTGATGCTTTGCTTGCTAGAAATTGCATATTTGATGATGTGGTTGACTTGTGATATGCTTGGGACTTGTGCGTGATGAGATGTGAATGGTTGTGCCATGGTGATGGTTTATGGTCATGGCAAAGGATGGCTATTGAAGGGTGATGTGTGTTGTGTTGAGGAAATCGAATGGATTGTGAGTAAGTAAATGACTAAGTATTACACGATAATGAAACTTCATGTGAGCCACCTCTAGAACCTTGTACCGTTGCTTATTGTAGTCAAGGGCTAAGTGTTACATGGTGAACTGAGTCACATAGGAGCCACCTCTAGAGTTTTGCACTACTGTTTTGCATAGTTGAGGGCTAAGTGCTACACGATAGCGTGACTTTGTGGGAGCCACCTCTAGAATATTGTACTGTTGCTATATGTGAAAAAGGACTAAGTGCTACACGACAAAGAAATTTCGTGTGAGTCACCTTTAGAGCCTTGAGCTATTGCTTATTGTGGTTTGGGACTAAGTGCTATATGACAGCGTGACTTCGTGGGAGCCACCTTTAGAACCTTGTACTATTGCTGATTGTGGTTAGGGACTAAGTGCCACATGATAACGAAACTTTGTGGGGGTCATCTCTAGAACCTTGAGTTTGAATATGGAGTTTGGATATTGAGAGTGAATATTGGGTGTGGATTGAACCACCGATATGAGTTATCCGCGCCTGATTATGGGACGAAATTGTGTGGCACGGAATGAGACGTGTCATAAGAGTTTGGCCCTATAATTGAGACCTCTATGAATTGTTTGATGAATGATATAATGCGTACTAGTTATTGAATGCATTTACTATATGCATGTGTTTTATGAGATGCACTAATGTGCAGGAACATGCTGAGGCGAGATAAGTTCTGAGTGGTGTATGTTTAAAGACACCTCTAAGTGAGTTATATATTTGAGGACGCCTCTAAGTGAATTCTCATCCTAATCGAGGTTTAGGGTGTTGACTCGCTGAGATTTATTCTTATCCTATCGTGGTTTACAATTTTTCAGGTCCTTAGTCTGGAGATATCGGAGGGTGTCGTGGAGGATCCCAAGCCAGAGTTGAAGGGATTCGGAGTATAGGTTGTCTTGTATTTAAAGTGTGATTTGTGAAATTTGGTTGTCCTGTTTTTTTATCCCATGTTTATTGTCGTTCGAGTATATGATATGAGTTCGCTTCCGCATGTGCAATAAAATGATTGGGTCGGCGACGCGTCTTGGAAAAATTGCGATTTAGTTGACCACCGAGGGATGCTCGCGCAATTGAGGTTTGGGGTGTGACAATTTGGCTGCCCAAAAATGGCTTAATTAGGGAAATTAGAACTATTTTGTGAGTGGTTGAGCTATTGACTTTGAAGGGCTAAAGACTTTGAGGCATGCTCATTTTCATTTAAATATTTCCCTTGGTCTTTAATTGGTTGATGCTTTGACTTCATGGTTTCCCCCTCTCTCCCATCTCTTTCCTCTTCCCCTTTCATGCGTGCAACACCCCAGCAGAACAGCCACCCCCATTTTCCTTCTTCTTTCTCATGCATCTTTCCTTCCTTTGGTTCTGTTTTGCTTCATTTGGTTGCTACCTCACGCCTGCAACCAGCCACCAACCGTCCAACAACTCCACCATCACTAGCGACCACCTCACCACCCCGCCACTACTCCACAGCCGCAACACCACACAGAGGCCCAACCAATGCCGGTAGCTCCTTCACGCCACCTCCAGCTTCACCAACACCTCACCGTTCAACCTCACAACTAGCTCCTTCACGGCACCCCAGTAGCCCCCACGTCCAACTCCATAGCAACCATCTCAGCATCATCAACCCACCTCACGCCGGCCTTCCACCGCCCAACGCACCCTCCACCTTTAGCAACCACACCACCACCACCAGCGAAGGCCCTCTTGGATGAGCACTTGTGGGATAGCCACAACCCCTGTAAAGCCTCCGTTTGAGGCACAATAGTCTCAGGTTCTCGCCGCTATCATGTTGCCATTGCCGTGAGCCCGCTGCCATCCTAATCTAGTGAGTTAACTCCCTAATCCTTAATTAGGTTATTAATTACACTTAGTGGATTAGATTAGTGTTAATTATCTTGGTTATATTAGTGTTAAGTAGCTTGGTAAGATTAGTGTTAAGTTGGATTAGCTTAATTTCGGATTTGCTTACTGGACGCTCGTTGTTTGCCATTTTCGTGGGTTAAAATGTGCTACAATTTTAAAGGTGCTTCTATCTTGAAAAATGTTCTAACCATCTTCAACTATGACATATATTTTATTTAGGATTTTACGGATTTAAAAGAACAAGATTTTAGCGTTGCTACATGCAAAGCAGAATCTCGGTTTGTGTTGGAACCGGTGATCTTTTGGTGTTTAAAAGATTTTTATCAACTCTTAGGGTTCGATTTTCAAAAGAGTTTATTCATGAAAGTTTTTCAGCACATCTTCGAGTTTAACATAGTCAAATTTTAAAGCAAACAAACAAGTTTTAGACTTTGAACCAAACTGATTTTGGAAAACATAATCTCTAGACACAGACACAGTTTTGGTAATGGTTTGAGCGATTTACTACTCTCATTATAGAAATATTTGGGTCAAGGTGTCTTCATGAAAAGTGTTCTTTTAAGTGTCCTTTATAACATATTAAAATTTGATAATTTTCTGAACTCCTTTAGTTATGTTTCTGGAATTAAATTTGGAGATGTGCGAGTGGACTCGGTTTCTGCCGGTTAGGGCCGATTGTGATTTTGTGGTTGTTCTTGGTGTCTTGCTTGCTGGAAATTGTATATTTTGTGATGTGGTTGACTTTTGGCATGTTGAGAACTTATGCGTGGTATTATGTGAATGGTTGTTCTATGGTGATTTTCTATTGTTATTGCAAAAGATGGCCTTATGGGCAATTGATTAGAAAAACAATGAGGTGTTGGGTTTGGACACCAAAATTTATTTTCTCAACAAAACAATGAGGTTTTAAACTAGGTGTATACAAAGTTTGATAGATTAATTTTGAGTAAGAGAGTACCTATGAATTTATTTCCAAAAGTTTTAAAGAAAAAAAGGGGGATCACCCAAGTTTAGTTTCGAAAAGGGGTGTTTGGAAAATAAAATAAAAAATAAATGAGGTGTCGGGTTTGGACGTCAAATTTTATGTGTTCAATAAAATAAGGAGGTTTATAGTAGAAGCGTGCAAAGTTTGACGGTTTGATTTCAAGTATGTGACCCTGTATGAATTTGTTTTGGAAGATTTTGAACAAAAAAAAAGGGTAGTTGCAAGTTTTATTATTTGAAAATGGATTTTGGTTTTCTTGGCTAAATAACGGAAATAAAAGCTGGTTTGATTGATGATATGCTCGTGTGGTCACATAATTGAACCAGTCACTGTGGCACCCCGAACCCTTCGCAGGTCGCCACAGGCACCAAACGTTCACCTTTGATTCATCCCTCAGAAGAAGCGTCGTAAATCATAGACATTTAAAAAAAAAAAAAAAAAACGGTCCCAGCGCGACTCATTAGCGGAAGCAAAATAAAACATCACCGTCTCACCCTCCATCAACCATGATACAAATACACACCACTAATCATCATGATTAAAAGACAAGCCACGACACTTTATTTACATATATTTTCAAGATGGGACTTCTTTTGGGTCGGTACATCAAAAGGAAAAGCCAGGACTCAGCCACGTCCGGCCTAAAACCCCAAAAAGAACCCTCGACCCGCTACAACTCATGTGCACAATCCCCATCATCAGTGTCGGCTAACTATCCCAAAAAGTTCCCAACTCCTACTCGTCACGTATGGCCCTCACGCCCATCCCGGTGCATCAGGCGGTGGCGGCAGTAACATCCCACGCATCTCCCCATCTCGGCGAACGTGGACAGATATAAACTCTTGGACAACAAGGCCCCCAGCCAAGCCTACATCGTACATGACCAAGCAGCGCACTCTAATATACGTCAGTTCGGGAACGGAAGGATAGTGAAACTCCTCACACTCAACTTCAACATCGGAGGGCAGGCCATAAAACACACCTCGCGTGACAGCAGGGAGCGGCATGCTGCTAATCTGAAATGCTGGTCCCCAAAAGGGGTGAGTACAACCACTCAGCAGGTAAAGGAATCCAATAACCACTCAATGCATCATACAAGTCATACATGCATTGCAGGCATTACTTACCTTGAAGCCATGCATATACTATCATGCATCATTACCACAATCATAACACATACATGTGTATCATCATGTCATACTCATATCATCGTCATCATGACATTATTATATCACACACATGTCATCATCATCATATACATGACACCATCATACCATACACATGTCATCATCATCGTGGCATCATCATATCACACATGTCATCATCATCATATACATGACACCATCATACCATACACATGTCATCATCATCGTGGCATCATTATATCACACATATATGCATGTCATCGTGCCATATCATATATCATCATCATATCATGCATATCATCATGCCATGGGTGATCATCATCGTATACATCATACATCATCATCATCATCATGCATGGTTCAATTTCCACTTTTAGCTTTCAATTTGATCACCACATCACCCTTCCTCGGATCATCAATTTCATCTCATATTTTACACTCGCATCCCATGCGAGAAAAAAACCTCCGGCATTCAGCCATTCAAGGCCACCGGGCATCTCGCATCCCAACTGGCATCATGAGGCATCCTCTCGGGCAAAGACCTTCGACGAGGCTTCCGGCATTTACACTCCCTGGCTGGGCATCCCACACCCCAACTGGCGTCACGAGGCATCCCCTGGGCACAAACCTCCAGGGCTTCCGGCACCCCCACTTTCCGGGCATCTCGACACTCCCGAGGACAAATCCGGCCTTGTATCTCAATACAATCCGGCTTCTGGCACCCCCCATCCCGGGCATCCTGATACTCCCAGGGCATTATCATCCGCCACAACAATCTCCTCATTTTTCATTATCCATGTTCACCAATTTCGGTCTTAATTTAGCATGGCATATGATGTGATGGCAAACAAGTCATATTCAACATTGAATTCACACATGTATCTCAATCCATTGTCATGCATACATCAAGACCTTATCGTACATGCTACATAGTACAATTATTTATGAAATAAAATTTATGGAATTTATGCCGATTAAAATAATCCATTTCTCATGCCCTTTTTACATTTATTTAAATTCCAGCTTGTGCCACTTTCAAAATATTAAATTTAATATCTATATAATTCTCAAAAATCATAAAAATTAAGGCAAGTGATAATCAAGACAATAGGATAATGATTTCATACAAAATACATGGCCAAATAGAATTCCACACAAATCCATAATTCACACAAAACAGCATATAATTTTCGGATGAAATCAGAATGCACAGTCTCAGAATAAATTCGATTAAAATATCCATACGACCTCCAAAAATTACGAAATTTTATCAAGTTATAGCCAAGACATTAAAGTACATTTTTCATGAAGACTTCCAAGTCAGATTATTTTCATATTATTTTCTACAGTCACACGAAGCTTCTGGATCCAACACCGAATCGTCCAGTACATGCTTCTCCGAAATACTGAGTTTTCCACCTACCTATTCTTCTTCTTTTCCTCTGAAATTCGGATATGTTCTACATCAAGATGTTCTCTACAAGTTTTATGAAGAGATATAAGTCAAATAACAAGAGTATAGTCGTCATTTAGGTCCATGAAGTCTCGGATGTCCTGTAATACATCTCCAGAATTACCGTCTTCAAGATCTAGTCGATTTACTAGGTTATACTTGTTCATTTTGCTTCAAATTTGAGTATGTTGTATTTTAAGATGTCCCCTTTCATCAAGAAATCGAACAGAGATTCTTAGCACAACTCAACATGCAACTACAAATCCATGAAGAGGTCAGTGAAATGGTTCCAGATCTGAGGTCTCCGTAGGATGAGAGTTTAACCCCTTAAATCTCCATAATTTTCCACCAAATTTTAGTATGTTGTATTTTAAGATGTTAGCTACAACTTTCATGAAGAGATTGAAGCCAAAATCGAACTCTAAACATGCATGAAAGCTCTCACAACATTCTGACTCGAGCGGATTCAAACGAAAACAGCAACCTTACTCAAAAACAAGTCATCCAAGCTTCGGTTTTCCTCTCCTAATCACCCAAAATTCGACATACATGTAACACACACACATGCAAGAGCAGCAAGAGGACTCCAACTTGCCTCTAGACCGGACGGACGACGTCACACGGCGGCGATCACGGTGGCACACAGCGGACGGACGGCGACTCCTCCTCTCGGCTTCTCCTCCCTCTCGGTCACTCTCCCTCTCTCTCGCGAAATCTCTCTCTCTCTCTCTCCCTCTCTTGGCCGAACAAGCAACTGGCTACTCTCTCTCCTTCCCTTCTCTTTTATCCCCCCATTTCCTAATCATCAGTAATCACTGTTTGCCACTCCAATTGACCAATGCATGCCATCCCTCTCTAAGCCAATGCATGAAGGCCTCTTGCCACTTGTCTTAATGGGCTTTTGGGCTTAGGCTTTTGGGCTTGGGCCGGCCACTCTTGGGCCTCCTCTTGGGCTGGTCGACAGCCCCCTTTCGTGGGCCTAATTGGGCCGACTAGCTTGGCCCATCAAGGCTTCGGCCAATGGGCCTAAGGCCCAACCTAATTAAAAATTAAATTTTCCCTTTTTATAATTTCTTCTATAAATTTTAAATTTTTAATTCCACATGGCCAAAGTCTTGTGACATTTTACTTATAGGAATTTAATCTATAAGATGCATGGCCAAGCATAGGTCACTAATCTATCTAATTTAAAATCTCATAAACACAAATGCATATCACTTAGCTTTAAAAGAAAACTAATAACTAAAGCATAAACAATAGGTAATTTCATTACCTAATTACGAGCTTTAATACATCTTAGAGCTTGTCTTGAATTTTGGGATGCCACAGTCACCCAATAGGAGTTTAGGGACGATGCCTGATTTTATCGGATGCACGGCGGGGGTTCGGAAGTCGAGTTGCGGTGGAGGCTAGACCGATGCTCCTTTATGGAATGCCATCTAGGCGAAGGTTCTAGACGTTGCCATGCCCAATGGGGTGGGACGATGCCCGATTACGCCAGGTGACCGCCGACTTTTGAGTTGGCCGTGGCCGATGGGTCGTAATAATTGGAACACGTCTAAACGGTTGTGATAGTTGCACTTGATTATGGGGCAAAATTGTGTGGCACGGTATAGGACGTGTCATAACGGTTTTACCTTATAATCGGGACCCATGTAAATGTTTGATGGATGAAAATGATGTGTTTCGGTTATTAATTACGCCCGTTCCATTGATAATCGCATATGTGATGCATTACTATGTAGGGACATGCCAAGGCGAGGTGAGTTTTGTATGGTGCGTGCTTAGGACCGCCTTCGAGGCGAATTTGCGTCTTTATTGGGGATTAGGGTTTTGACTTGCTGAGATTTATTTCACCCCGTCGTGGGCTAACCTTTTTTAGGGCTGTAGCGTGGAGATCTGCTGAGTGCAGATGTGGTGGGCGTGAGATGCAACACCTTTGGGTGGCCCTGTCGCTAGTGAAGTTTAGGTTGCCCTAGTCTCTAAAGGTTTTTGAGAGGGTCGGTTGGAAGTTGCCAATGTAAGGACTTGTAAATCATTAAACTTCCTAGGGACAATAGTGGATAAATAAGTCGTGGTTTTTATGGGAAAATTGCGATCATGTTTTACTATTGCTATGTTTATTTGGTGTTGCATTTAATTGGCTTCTGCATGTGCTTAATTGAAAGATAAAAAGAATGGGTCGGCGACGTGTTCTAGGACGTTGTAATTCTAATCGATCGTCGAGGGATGTGTGTGTCATGCCCCAATCCTCGAGTGCGTGCCCATCCCTCGGTGGTCGATTAAATTGCGACGTCCCAAGATGCGTTCCCGACCCATTCATTTTAATGTGCATGCAGGAAGTGTATAAAAGCATAAAGCCAACAAGTTCCCCAAACAACACAAAGATGAGATAGAAAAGCATGACCATAATTGCACAACTAAACAACACACCTTTATATATAGTTGACTAGTTCATATACAATACTAGTCTATAAACAGAAGTCTACAAAAGCATAAAGCTAACAAGTTCTCTAGGGCTGCGCATGACAACGCTTCTATTCCGGGGAAGAGTTTTTTTTTTTTAAGAAATAGTTCTTTTCTATTTCTGTTCCGAGGAATAATTTCTGAGTAAAAGAACCTGTTTGGTAATTATACAAAATTTCTACTCTTGGAATAGAAAAAGAATAGAAATGCGTTTGATAACGCAACAATTTCTTTTTTGTATTTATTCACTTTTAGTTTTGCTCACGGATCGGCGACAGTTGGCCGCCACCCACCGCCGCCCGCCGCCGCCGTTGCACGACCATCCGCCACTCATCGTCGCCGGCCGACGGCGGCGATGGGCGGCGGCGGCAGTGGCCGGAGACGACAACAGCTAGTGGCGACAGTGACGACTGGCAGTAGAGGCCGGCGGCGGCGGAGACGGCCGACAGCGACGATAGTGGCAGCGGCAACGGTTGATGGTGGCTCCGAGCGATTGGAGGTGGCTGCAGCAAGAGAGAAACAAAAGAAAGAAAAAAGAAAATTGGCTTATTTCTAGAAATTGTTCTCGGAAACAAGAAGCAACTTTTTTTTGTTTCTCAAAACTGTTCCTGGGAACAAAAAATGAGAAATTGTTCCCGAGAACAAATATTTTATCAAACAGGTTTCTGTTATTTTTTTGTTCCAAGGAACAAAAGAACAGAAATTGGGAGAAACAAAAACGTTACCAAGAGCTGCCTAGGTGTTTGAACCCCTAGCTGAAAACCCTAAGCTTTCCTGGGAACTTGGGTCCACCACTGCACCACCGGGAGGGTCGGCTGTGCCCTTACCAAAAGCGATCTCTAACATCGACACTGGAACCTTAGAATACTGAAGGGGACCTTCTTTGAGTCCATTTTGCCCATGACAATATCATGCTCTGAATTGACGGGGTGCCCTTCGAGGTAGACCCGCATCAACCCAGACAATAGTCCAAAAAGCTCATAGACCTAGGCTCCTTGGCCCCCGGGAAGAGGAATCTCAGAGACCTATTCGGTGACCCTTTTGGGCTGGCCAAAACGCTCAGGAGGAACTGCCATCTAAGGACCTGAAAAGGTTGAGCCCATGACAGGGTGAGATAATGTCTTAGCAAGTTCACACCCTAAACTCCGATTAGGAAGAAAATACACCTAAAGGCAGTCTATGCACACACAAGACAGAGGACTTACCTTGCCTTGGTTCCTTCCTGCAAATCAATACGATTCATATACTCAACCAATTAATTCAATTCAATTCATCGATCCATCGATCCACTCAGTCAATCAACTCAATTTGGCACAATCGATATGATCCGTACCATTTATCCATCAATACTATCTATCAATTCAATACCATTTATCCATTCATTACCATCTATATGATCAATCCAGTCAATTCGATATCATCGATGCTCACCCAACCTGAAATAGATGGTAATAGCTCTCATAAGCTGATATAGAAAGATAATAGCTCTAACAAGCTGATATACGAATCGTTGCTCTCATAAGCTGATAAATGATCATTGCTCATATAAGCTAATATGGTATACTGCTTTCACAAGCTGACGATAAATGCTCTCACAAGCTGACATGCAATAAGGTTCTCATAAGCTGACAATAAATGCTCTCACAAGCTAACATTTCACCGTGTTAAAAAGACCCGATAAAAATAATTGTGTATGGGTACACGGTCGGACTAAGCCAAAATGCTATATCTTTCTTTTAGAAAATCCCACTATTTATATAGTCTACAAAGATATTTTCGGTGTTAAAAGCTGACGCCCGATACTTTCTGATTAAAATACCGAAATTCCACAATTTTGGAATAAATATCCAAAATTACAATTTCCACTCTATTTGCACAAATTAGCACTCAATTAAATAAACCAAGCACACCATTGCAATTAGCATAAAATTCCGATCACCGGCTATTCTAGTATAATTTCCAAAAAATAATAAATAATTAAATAAATACCAAAAATAATTAAATAAATGCAATTAAATGCCAAAAATGGAAAATTCGGCCGAAAATGCCTAATTAAACACCGAGACGGGTCTGGAAAATTTCCAAACCAATCTAGCTAAATAGCATGATCTATCTAGTCCCTAATTAAGCCGTTTTAATCACCTAACATGCAAAATCGAATAATTAAATCACTAGTCCATTCTAACTAACCACATAAACCATGCTTAACCTAAACTAATCATCCCTTAAACATCATTAACTCCATAAGTAGAGTTTAGTGAGTAAACTCACTAGTTTAGCGATCTAGTGAGTCCATGGCAATGACAATGCGGAGATGGGCGACAAATCTCCTAGTGGCAAAACCCGACAAGGCCCGGAAGAGCTCCGAAATGGGCCTTGAAGCTCACGGCAGGGTTAGGCTTCTCAATTTTGTCCAAGGACCAAGCAAGCTGGATTGGGGCTAGAACGGTGGGCTGAGGTGGATTGGCGGCCAAATGGGCGAGCAAGGGCGACGACGGTTGCTGGACGACGTTGATGGGGCTTCGGCTGAGCCCTATGGCGACCAGGGAAGCTTGGACACAGGTTGGGCTCGCGGGACAATGAGCTGGAGGCGGATTGGCAGACGGCACGCGATGGGCTAGCACGGGGGTGCGACGGTGATGCAGCTGTCATAGCGGCTCGACGGGCGGCTTGCGATGGTAGGGGAGCTTGGCTTGTTTCTCTACAACTTTGGAAGCTCAAAACACACTGAAAATGCAGAAAGGAGCTCTGCTGAAGAAGATGAAGCTAGCTGCAAGGGATGGGGGCCACCAAACCTTCTAAATGGCTCACTTGTCCCCTTTGTGCCCATCCAACATGCCCCACCACTTCAGCTTTTACCAGCAGCCCTTATCCACTCCAAAATCCCCTAACACACTTGCCAAATGGTCCAAAAGGTTGTGCACCAAGGGTCCTACGAATTTGACACAAATTCCCCCAAATTGAACCAAATTCCTCTACAATTGGATTCAATTCGCCCCCATAAATCCAACCAAGGTGTCCTCGACCAAATTAACATTACATTTTTCCTCACCAATAGAACCAACTTAAATCCCAAAAGCGTAATAAAAAACGGCCGCTTGAATTTTTCGATAAAAAACGGCCCTATATTGAATTTTCGCCAAAAATCTCGGTATGCAGAAAAATCTTTAGAGGATGAGTCAACACTCCTAAAATGAATCGTGACATGAAAAAACTTTCAATTTCTAAAATTGGATTTAAATTCGCGGTTAATTTCAATTTAACATAATTGACCCGTGGTCACATAGTTTGGGCTCCTAGAATATGGCGCCCTTGGGGCTTTCTATTTGATTGTATCGAAAGGCCCAATTCATTGGGATTTCCCTAATCATTTCGGGGCAAGCGGATCATTTATGATGAAAAGGAGGAGCTTCAAGAGAATGATTTGGAGTTCTTGCAGAGTGGAACCGGTAGCTTTTAGGAATTTTTAGTGCAATTGACCCATGGTCGATTATTTTCGAGCCACAATGTACATCTTCAACACATTGGCGACTCTCGGTTATCGTGAAAATCTCAAGGTTTCAAATGTGGACACAAGATACCAAAACGAAAGAAAAATCGATTTAGTGACGATCGACGAAAATTTTGCAATTAGGTGAAATCATCCACACTTAATCATATGACTCAGTCGAGTTGACCTATCTCTGGTCTCGAATCGATTTTTAACTGTGTTGTAATGACCATTATAGATTAGCACGGTCAAGCAGTCGATTTCAGGTCGAATTCTCGAGTCTATTACGTTAAAATCCCTTAATGGCTTCCTCAGATAGACTAGTTATCTAGCGAGTGATCAGCTTAGAGGATAGAACTATAGGCACGTCAAAAAAGCCTGATTCATTAAATTGAAAACAAAACTAGAAATTCAGGATGTCACAACTCTTCTCCTCTTATAAAAATTTCGTTCTCGAAATTTAAACCATTACAAATCTTTAAACAAAAATGTAGGGGTATAGTTGTCTCATCGAATCTTCACTTTCCCAGGTTGCTTCTTTTGTGCTATGGTGTTGCCAAACCACTTTAACCAATGGAATCGTCTTGGTGCGCAAAACCTGTTCCTTTCGATTCATAATTTGAATCGGTCTTTCCACATACAACACCCTATCGTCCACATCCAAGTCTTCAAAATTTAGCTAGTGGGTTGGGTGAAGCTCATACTTCCTCAACATCGACACGTAAAAGATGTCATGCACTTGCGCCAACTTTGGCGGCAATGCAAGACGATATGCTAGAGTCCCTATTCTTTCCAGAATCTCAAAGGGACCTACATACCTCGGACTCAGTTTTCCCTTTTTGCCAAAGCGCGAAGTACCTCTCATTGGTGACTCCTTCAGAAAGACATGCTCATCAACTTGGAATTGCAATGGTCTCCGACGCTTATCTGCCTAGTTTTTCTAACGGCTCTGAGTGGTCTTTAGTCTGTCCCTGATAACTACGACTACATCCATTGACTGCTGGACTAACTCTGGGCCTATGATCTTTCGTTCTCTGATCTCATCCCAACACACTGGCGTTCTGCACACTCTGCCATACAACGCTTCGAAATGAGCCATCTAAATGCTCTGCTAGTAGCTGTTATTGTAGGCAAACTCGACAAGATGAAGTTGTTCCTCCTAGCTTCCCTTGAAGTCCAACCCACAAGCTCGCAACATGTCTTCAAGGGTTTGAATCGTCTTCTCAGACTGGCCATCTGTTTGAGGATGATAAGCCGTACTGTACTGTAGTTTCGTTCCTAAGGTAGCCTGTAAACTCTTCTAAAAGGCAACTGTGAATCTCAGGTCTCGGTCTGATGTATTCATCATCGGCACTTCATGCAAACGAACTATCTAACGCACGAACAACTCTGCATGCCTGTCCAAATCAAGGTGTTTTTGTACAACAATGAAGTGAGCCGACTTTGTCAGTTTGTCGAACACTACCCAAATGGAATCATTACCCCTCTGACTCCTTGGTAAGCTTGTCACATAATCCATCGTGATGTGTTCCCATTTCCACTCAGGAATCTTAAGAGGTTGCAGAAGTCCTCCTGGTTTACAATGCTTTGCCTTCACTTACTGACACATCAGACACTTGGCGACATGCTTGGTGATGTTTGCCTTCATACCAGACTGCCAATAGTGTTGATGCAGATTTTGATACATCTTCGTACTGCCGGGATGAATGTTGTAACTGCTACGATGAGCTTCTGACAAGATCTATTTCTTAAGCTTTGCATCGTCAGGTACACACACTCGTCCTCGGAACCTTAATGTTTTAGTTTTTGGTAACCGAGGACTCCACCACAGGCCCCCCGTGCCTGGACGGCACTAAAGGGCCGAGCCCCTATACCTCGGAAGAGACTAGCATAGGACCCCACCACCATGGGCCCCCACTTAAGACATGTTAGCAGTTGCGGAGTTTCGACCCTGGGACTTATACGATGAAGTGTCTGAAGTCGAACCAACTTAGTTGCCCACCGGTGAGTCTCGGAACCTTAATGGTCCATCCTCAAAAATTTGAAAATCAGCCTTTCTCTTATCGGTATCCTCTTGCAGAATTTTCTGAACATCTAGGTCTATCAACTAAAGCATCTTAATTATGATTTGTACTTCTGGCTGAATTCTAAGGATGGCCATAAGATTTGAAAGATGGCCTACCTCAAATTTGAAAACCGAATCTTGAGCTTTCTCAAGTAAAGTCCATTCCTTGACCATCAACTGTGCGACTAAAGACTTTCAACTCAGCGCATCTGCGACCTTATTCGCCTTTTCAGAGTGATACAAGATATCACAATCATAGTCATTCAGGAGTTCCATCCAGCGATGATGTATCATATTCAACTCCTTCTGGGAGAATAAATATTTGAGACTTTGATGGTCGGTGAAGATCTAAAATCTTTCTCCACACAAATAATGTCTCCAAATCTTTAGAGCAAAAATAATTGCTGCGAGTTCTAAGTCATGTGTCAGGTAATTCAGCTCATGGGTCTCAACTGACGGGACACGTATGGAACAACCCTACCATGTTGCATTAGCATGCAACCTAATCCTTTAAACAATGCATCACTATAGATCTCGTATCCTCAGGACCATATGGAATGGTCAGCATAGGTGCGGTAGTTAGCTTTTGCTTAAGCTCTTGGAAATTACACTGCACTTGTTTGTCCACATGAACTTCTTTTCCTTCTTAAATAGTCGAGTCAATGGTGAAGCCAAAATTGAAAATTCTTCCACGAACCTTCTGTACTAACCTACCAAACCCAAAAAGCTTCTAATCTCTGTCGTTATCGTCGGTCTTGGCCAACTTATCACTGCTTCGATCTTAGATGGGTCCATGGAGATTCCTTCGCCTGAAATCACGTGATCTAGAAACACTACATGAGTCAACCAAAACTTGCACTTACTGAACTTGGCGTACAACTCATGATTCGCTCTCAGGGTCTAAAGTACCATCCTCAAATGCCTTTGATGCTCCTATGAACTCCTCGAATACACTAGGATATCGTCAATGAACATGATCATAAACTGATCTAGGAATTCTTTGAACACTTAGTTCATTAGATCCATCAAAGCATTGGGGCGTTCGTCAAACCAAACGGCATTACAGTAAACTCATAATGGTCGTATTGAGTACGAAATGCTGACTTCGATATGTCCTCATTTCTGATCCTTAGCTGATGATACCCTGTCCTCAAGTCGATCTTTGAAAATATCGACACTCCTTGTAATTGGTCAAACAAGTTGTCAATCCTCGGCAATGGATACTTGTTATTGATTGTCACTTGATTGAATTGATGATAGTAGATGCATAGGCGCAACGAACCATCTTTCTTCTTCACAAATAGAACTGGTGCTCCCCAATGAGATGCACTGGGACGTATGAATCCCTTATCCAACAATTTCTGCATCTTTACTTTCAGTTCTTTCAACTCAGACAACGACATCCGGTAAGGAGCCTTAGAGATTGGCTCAATCCTGGGTGCTAACTTGATCACGAATTCTATCTCTCTCTCTCTGGTGGCAGGCTTGGCAATTTCTTTGGAAACACATCCAAAAATTCTTGCACTACTGAGATATCTTCGATCTTCAGCTCCTCAATTGTGATTTCTACGACAATTGCCAGGTAACCTTGACAACCCCCATCTAACAAATGGGTTGCCTCAAGCAACGAGATTAAGGTAATCGAGGGTCCTCCTCGACTCCCAATAAACTCGAAACTTTCACCCGATAATAGGTTAAACTGAATCATTTTACGATAGCAGTCCATCTTAGCTCGTTGCTTGGTGAGCTAGTCCATGCCAATTATCACATCGAAATCATACTTGGCTAGAACTAACAAATCTATCATCCCCTCTCGCTCAGTAATCACTAACTTGTAACCAAAACAACCCAATGTAGACAATACCTTATCCTTTAACGGCGTAAATATGCTAACCACTAACTCCAACAACTCAGGACTCAATCCTATCAACTTAACAAATTGTTCAGCTATAAACGAATGAGTCGCACCATGATCAAATAAAGCATATGCAGCATGGTCGTTTAGCAAAACCGTACCTATAACCACATTAGGCGAGTCCTTTGTCTGTCCTCTTGTGATGTTGTCCTTACGTTGGGGGTCTGTTTTGTCCTCCCTGCTGTGCAATCTATGGCATGAATCTTCTATTCTGACCCATTAGTGGCGACAACGGTAACTGTTGTAGTCCCCTCGGTCTTTTGGGACAATCTCTAGCCATGTGACATTGTTGGCCACATTCAAAACAAACATCCATCCTAAGATGGCATGGGGCCGAACCATGTCGCCTTCCACAGAGGCGACATGTGCCATTCTGATTCGGCGTTGACTTGCCAATTCCACCATTCTTATTGGGTGGAACATGGAACCTTCCTCTAGTCATGGGCTTCTTCCCATACCGGTTCCCATCTCTATTGAATTGAACCTCAATCCAAACGAGGCGGCTTGCTCACTCAAACTTCTCTCTATCAGCTGGGCCCGACTATACACCTCATTATAGTCCTTCAGATCAAGTGGCACCAATGGGTTCTTCAGCTCTAGTCGAAGGCTATTCCTAAACCTCTGAGCTTTATCTTCGAGATCCTCCACCAGTCTTGGAGCATACTAAGGCAATTCTGCGAACTTGACCTCATATTGGTCCATGGTCATCATCCCTTGATGGAGGCGCCGAAATTCCTCCATCTTCTATTCTTGGGCACTACCAGAAAAATACTCACTATTAAATGCTCTGAGGAAAGCGTTCCACACCGGGACTACGCCTTCCGGGAATATTGTACCTCCGGTGGCCTTCCACCACATATTCACGTTACCCTGCAACTGGTATACGCCCAGGATAACCTTTTCCTCCTCATTGCACATCAAAAGTGCAAAAGCCTTCTCCAGGTCCTAAATCCAAAGCGATGCGGTCTCGGGATCTCCAGTACTAGTGAACCTCGACGGGTTCAACTTCAAAAATCGTTCTACCAACTTATGAATAGGTCTTTCTCTCTCGACAACCACGTTCCCAGCTAGAACTTCGATAGGTGCGGTAGCGGCGACGGCAACGACAACAATAGCAGTAGCTTGAGTAGTGGCAGTAGTGGTGGCGGCGGCTTGATTCTAGGCCTGCTGCCCCATCATTGCTCCCATTGCTTCAAGCACTTGCATGATCCCTTCAATCCTAGGATCACCAAGGGCTACTACCCCAACACCAACAGGAGGCGGTGCTGCTCCACTAGTGCTAGCTTGAGCTTCCGCTCGACCATGACCCCTTCGGGTACTGACCCTCGTCAGTGTCCTACCCCGAGTAACAGGTCCAATGGTTCGCTTTCATGAGTCCTTTGCTCCTAATCGCTCATTATGTAGATTCTTTAAAGAAACCTACTTTCCAATTCCACATAAAATTAGAAGTTGAGCGATCCCCACAAAATAATCTACCAAACAGCTATCAATCACATGCACTAGCATGAAATAAATGCCATTCCTACTAACTATCCCATAAACCATCGCACCTTATCACTCCAACTATTGACCAACTTTGATACCACTTCGAGTGGGGATGTCACCCCCCGATCCTCGAGCGTGTGCCCATTCCTCGATGGTCGATTAAATTGCGATGTCCCAAGATGTGTCACCGACCCATTCATTTTAATGCTCATGCGAAAGCGTATAAATAAATCCCTAAACAACACAAAGATGAGATAGAAAAGCAGGACCACAATTGCATAACCAAACAACACACCTTTATACACAGCTCACTAGTTTATATACAATATTAGTCTATAAACAAAAGTTTACAAAAGATCGGTCCATAAAACAAAGCCTACAAGTCCTCTAGGCGTTCGAACCCCCAACTTCCCCGAGCTCTCTAGGTAACTTGGGTCCACCACTACACCATCGGGGGGTCGGTTGCCCTCACCTAGAGTGGCCTCTAACAACCACAATGAGGAACCTTAAAATCCTCTAAGGGACCCACCTCTAGGTCCATTTTGACCGCGAAGATACCATGCTCTGCATTGATGGGGTACCCTCTAAGGTAGACCCGCATCAACCTAGACAATGGTCCTCACAACCTCATAGACCCAGGCAACTTGGCCCTCGGGAAGAGGAATCTAAAAGCCCGCGCGGTTACCCTATTGGGCTGGCCAAAACACTCTGGAGGAACCACCACCTAAGGTCCTGAAAAGGTTGAGCCCACGACGGGATGAGACAATATCTTAACAAGTTCACCCCCTAAACTCCGACTAGGAAGGAAATACGCCTAAAGGTAGTCTATGCACACACAAGATAGAGGACTTACCTTGCCCCAGTTCCTTCCTACAAGTTAGTACGATTCATATACTCAACCAATCAATTCAATTCAATTCATTGATCCACTCAAGTCAATCAACTCAATTCGACACGATTGATATAATCCGTACTATCTATCCATAAATACTATCTATCAATTCAATACCATCTATACAATAAATCTAGTCAATTCGATATCATCAATGCTCACCTAAGCTGAAATAGATGGTAATAGCTCTCACAAGCTGATATAGATAGATAGTAGCTCGCATAAGCTGATATAGATAGATAGTAGCTTGCATAAGCTAATATACAAATCGTTGCTCTCACAATCTGATAAATGATCATTACTCACACAAGCTGATATGGTATACCGCTCTCACAAGCTGACATATCAAGCCCACATAGGCTAAAATAGTATACTGCTCTCACAAGCCAATGATAAATGCTCTCACAAGCTGACGTGCAATAAGGCTCTCACAAGCTAATGATAAATGCTCTCATAAGTTGATGTTTCATCGTGTTAAAAATATCTAATAAAAATAATCATGTGTGGGTACACGGTTGGATTGAGCCAAAATGCTATATCTTTCTTTTAGAAAATCCAACTATTTATAAAGTCCACAAAGACATTTTCGGCGTTAAAAATTGACACCAGGTACTTTCTGATTAAAATATCGAAATTCCACAATTTTGGAATAAATATCCAAAATTACAATTTCCACTCAATTTGCACAAATTAGCGATCAATTAAATAAACCAAGCACACCATTGCAATCAGCACGAAATTCCGGTCATCTGCTATTTCGGTATAATTTTCGAAAAATAATAAATAACTAAATAAATACAAAAAAATTAAATAAATGCAATTAAATGCCAAAAATAGAAACTTAGGCCAGAAATGCCTAATTAAACACCGAGATGGGCCCGAAAATTTTTTGAACCAATCTAGGTAATAGCACGATCTATCTAGTCCCTAATTAAGCCGTTCTAACCATCTAACATGCAAAATCGAATAATTAAATCACTAATATATTCTAACTAACCACCTAAATCATGCTTAACCTAAACTAATCACCCCTTAAACATCATTAAATCCCTAGGCATAATTTAGTGAGTAAACTCACCGGTTTAGCAATCCGGTGAGTCCATGGCGATGGTAACATGGAGATGAGTGACAAACCTCCTAGTGACGACACCAGACAAGGCTTGGAAGAGCTCCAAAATGGGCCTTGAAGCTCACGGTTAGGTTGGGCTTCTCGGTTCCATCCAACGACCGAGCAAGCTGGACTAAAGCTGGAACGGTGGGCTGAGGTGGATCGGCGGCCAGACGAGCAAGTAGCGGCGACGGCGGTTGCTGGACGACGTCGACGAGGCTTCAGCTGAGCCCTACGGCAACTAGGGAGGCTCGGACACAGGTTAGGCTCACGGGACAGCGAGTTGGAGGCAGACGTGCAGACGGCATGCGACGGGCTCATGCAGGGGCGCAACGGCGACGTGGCGATCCTAGCGGCTCAGCGGGCGGCTTGCAATGGCAGGGGAGAGATTGGTTGGTTTCTCTACAACTTTGGAAGCTCAAAACACATTGAAAATGGAGAAAGGAGCTCTGCTGAAGAAGATGAAGCTAGCTGCAAAGGAGGGGGACCGCCAAACTTTCTAGATGGCTCACTTGTCCCCTTTGTGCGCATCCAACATGCCCCACCACTTCAGCCTTGACCAGCAGCCCTTATCCACTCCAAAACCTCCCCAACACACTTGCCAAATGGTCCAAAAGGTTGTGCACCAAGAGACCTACGAATTTGACACAAATTCCCCAAAATTTAACCAAATTCCTCTCCAATTGGATTCAATTCGGTCCTCATAAATCCAACCAAGGTGTCCTCAACGAAATTAACATTTTTCCTCGCCAATAGAACAAACTTGAATCCCAGAAACGTAATAAAAAACGGTCCCTTGAATTTTCCAATAAAAAATGGCCCTATATTGAATTTTCGCCAAAAATCTCAGTTTGTAGAAAAATCTTTAGAGGATAAGTCGACGCTTTTAAAATGAATCGTGACATGATAGAACTTTCAATTTTTGAAATTGAGTTTAAATTCGTGGTTAATTTCAATATGTTGCAATTTTAGCGTGACCTAGTCTACTGAGTAGCTTTTAGGAATTTTTAGTGCAATTGACCCGTGATCGATTATTTTCGAGCCACAATGTAAATCTTGGATACATTGGCAACTCTCGATTGTCGTGAAAATCTCAAGGTTTCAAATGCAGACATGTGATACCAAAACGACAGAAAAATCGTTCTAGTGCCAATCGACAAGAATTTTGCAATTGGGTAGAATCACCTACACTTAATCATATGACTCAGTTGAGTCGACCTATCTCTAGTCTTGAATCAATTTTTAATTGTGCCGTAATGACTCTTGCAGACTAGCACGATTAAGTAGTCAATTTTTGGTTGAATTCTCGAGTCTATTGTGTTAAAATCCCTTGACGGCTTCCTCAGATAGACTAGTTATCTCATGAGTAATCGGCTTAGAGAATAGAACTATAGACGTGTCGATGAAAAGCCTAATTCATTAAATTGAAAAAAGAACTGGAAATTCAGGATGTCATAGTGCACGTACCCAGGGTTCGGGGCGTGACAACTGTTTATAAAGCATTCGAGCTAAAATGCTTAAGAAGAACATTAATGTTTGTAATATCTTATCATTACAACACATCAACATATAAGAGTGGGAAAAAAAAAAGCAAGCACAAGTTGAGAAACACACAAATGTATAGCCTCCTCTACAAGCAAGATCGTGTTGCAAGAAAGCAAACAAGGCTTCGATAGAAAATGAAATACCCGTCAGTAGTTTTCTTCGATTTCCCATCCCTTTACGGAAGAGACTTCTTGAAGTGCTACTTTCCATTTCTCAACATCTTCCTTCAAATGCTTCCTACTTAAACGGGAGAAAGTCTCTCCAAAGCTCCCTTTTTGGTTTGGCATATGGGTCAGTTCAACATGGTAAAATATGGGCAAGACAACGTGCCCACTTTTGATGCACTCTATCATCTCAACAAGGTCTTCAAGGCACCATTTGCTTGAAGTGTAATTTCAAGAAAGAATTGTGATCAATATTTTGCTATTTTTAATGACCTGGAGAAGGTTGGTGCTGATCTTCTCACCTTCAGGAAGCTCATTGTTGTCTCTAAACACGTGAATTCCAGCATTGACGAGGCCGTTGTAGAGGTGATCCGTGAAGGTCTGGCGAGTATCCTCACCGTTGAAACTTAAGAACACATCATAGCTGTTACTTCTTGCCAAAGCAGCGGATGAACTAGACACGCTAGTACTGTCTGCTTTTCGACACATGCTCTCCCTATTTCTCTTGACAAAATTGCATGCGAGTACATAAATAAGAACCAACGCGACCAACACCGCAAGAGAAAGCCCAAGCAGTTGATCACTTTTCATTTTTACTCCTTCAAATAACTCATGAACTGAGTCACTCTGTGAATTTGAAAGAACAAATTATGCCTATATTCAAGTTGCCCAACAAGATGAACTAGTAGGCAAATTATTAGAGCACCACAACAAGATGACCTCTATGGACAAAGTACAATTAGAGCCGACAGAGGCTTGTTTTTACTGATAACAATCATCACCGCCATCCGTTCCATACCCTAATTATCTTTTGGACTGGCGCTTCTGCTTTGCAAAGTGAGCTCCAGCTGTTGCTATTCTAAATTCTTCCCATCTCGAACTGTGAAAATATGAGGTAGGTAGTCTCGAATTGTCACGTCATCGGGGTCTCTCCCCATTTGAATTGTGACACTTAGAACGAAAAAGCCAAAAAATAAATTGAAAAGAAAGTCGTGATTGAAAGTGGGTGCCTTGCTGCTGTTGTTGATTTCTCTCCTCTCACCTTCATTTTTCTACCTCTTAGTTGTAGTGACGGTTCGATTCCTTTTTGACTTGTATAACTCAGTTGGCCCTTGCAACATCCACCTAGCGATAGAACAACCCCTTACACTAGTTCAAGAGGAGATGAATACAACATTAATAGCAAAAGTTACATTACACCAGGTGAAGGATGCTGTTTTTCAATTAGGAGCAATCAAGGCTCCTGGGCCTGATAGTTTAAATGGTTAGTTCTTCTGTAATCATTGGATGGACATTCAAGAGGATTTATTAAGGTTGGTAGAGGAGTTTATGGAGACAATCATTTCAATCCAATTTTTAACAGAACCCAAATTATCCTTATTCAAAAAATCCCAAATCCGAAAACGCTTGATTAGTATAGGTCCATTAGCTTGTGTAACTTCACTTATAAAATCATCTCTAAGCTATTGGCAAATTGATTAAAGCTTTTACTTCCAGAGTTGATCGAACTGGAGCAAAGTGCTTTTGTTAAAGGGCAACAAATACAGGACAACATTCTAATTGTGCAGGAGATGCTCCACCAGCTAAGAGTTAGGAAAAGGAAGAAATTTCAAGCTGTGCTGAAACTTGATATGAAGAATGTGTATGATAGAATTGAGTGGGGCTTTCTTGAGGCTTGTTTGTTGAAGATGGGGTTTTGTCAGAAGTGGGTCTCTTGGATTATGCATTGTGTGACGTCCGTCTCATTTAGTGTCAAGTTTAATGGTGAATCTTTGCCTTATTTTCGGCCCTTAAGGGGACTTCATCAAGGTGGCCCCCTTTCCCCTTATCTATTCATATTAGTAGCAAATGTTTTATCCCTTCTTATGAATAAAGCAGTTGAGGAAGGGAGATTTAGAGGCATCAAACTGAACAACAATTGCCCAACTCTAACTCATTTGTTGTTCGCGGATGATTCAATCTTCTTTTTGGATGGAAAGGCAAGGGAATGCCAACAATTAGCTTATGTTCTCAATCAATATTGCATGGCTACTGGTCAAGCAAGCAATTTGAACAAATCAGGTATTTTTTTCAGCTTGGGATGTCCCTAGAATTTGAGAAGAAACATGGCATGGGAATTGAGAGTCTAAAAAATTGACAAAATGGGGAAATACCATGGCATTCTATCGAATTAGGGAATATCTAAAAAACAAATGTTTGCTTAGATTTTGGACAAGGTGAATATGACGCTTGAAGGATGGAAGGAAAGGTTGATATCCAAAGCTGGGAAAGAAATTCTTTTGAAAGCAGCAGTTCAAGCATTACCTCAACAAACTTTTCTCATGCTAAGACAGGCCACCGACCAGCATGGGGATGGAAAAGCTGACTAAGTGGTAGAGATGTTATTTTAGATTCAACATTATGGTCAGTAGGCAACGGAGAATCGATAAAAATATGCGAAGATAGATGATTAAAGCGAGGCACAATTCTAGGCCTAGCCAACTGAGAGGACCCCTTGGTGGTAGCCAAGCTCAGAGATAGAAACAATGCAACATGGAAGAAGGAAAGTCTCTAAAACTTGTTTGAAGACAGAATCGTAAGCGAAATCTTGGCAATCCCCTTACCATTCGATAGAAAGAATGACAAGTGCATATGGATGGCAACCAAATTAGGCAATTATTCAACTAAAAGTGGCTATAACCAACTTAGAAGCTTGGACGACAACTCAGCCCCGTCATCAGCCTCATCTTCTTACCATAAACTCGAAGCACTATGGAGCACAATCTGGAATCTATACACCCTCCCCAAAATTAGGGTGTTCATGTGGAACTTATGTCAAAATGCCCTTCCTACTAAGGAGAATCTATCGCGACATCTCATTTTCCGTCCGGGGGAAAAGGAATAAGGTTTAGGGGTATTTGCCTAAAGAGGTGGACCAATGGCCGTAGATTAGGCGTGGGCTCTCCCAAGCCCATACCTCTCACGACGTTGGATTTTGTATTTCAATTCTTAGCAACCTAAATATTTTAAAGAGTCACTACTAGCCTATTGGGGTCAGCTAAAAACCAATCAAGACGCGGGAGTGTTGTCTCGATTCCTACGTAACTAGAGATTTCTAGGAATGATGACTTGTTTATGCCAATGTTTCTAGTAGCGCCATTGCGGTACCACTAACTTGGAAGGTTGTTTATCTAAATGGCCACACAATCTTGATTACCAATTATAATCCTTATAAAACCATTAAGCGTCCATGCAAATGTTTTTGTAGGTTTATTTTCCTTAATGTCTAGACTAATCCTAACATAATTTAAAAAAGAAATTTACACTCAAATTAATGAAAAGCGGTGCGTAAATAAACATCCAAGAAATTGAAATGACTTGAAAATTAATGCAAAAAATGAAAACCCGATACAAGTCGGGCAAATAATATTACATGGCCTTGTTATCACGCCTCGAGACAGGACCCCCATGAGCGAAATAGGAATTTAAATATGTATGAAATTACTCTAGATGCATGAAATTACTCTAAATAATTTTAATCTTTGCAAAGTAGATTATTTACAAAAATGATTATAGAATATCAAAATAGCATTAAATTAGGAAAAATGACCTTATAAAATTACGAAAATTTCATATATGTCATTTCTATCATAATTTGATACCATCCATCATTTTTATCATTTTTCTAAATTTTCACATTTTTTAATTTTTATTTAAAAATAATTCCCTAAACCAATATATGCTGATTTTCACTAATATGAAACTGCCCGGTACATGAATATAACAAGAACTAAGCTCAAATCAACCGTTTCAAGATCAAAACTTGGTTTGCGCATTTCGACGAACACTTTGTGTGCATCAAATCACCCAAAACCAGCTTCCTCGGGCCATGTTTGTGGCCTTCAATCTCAACTCATAAGCAATCTCATGTGGAAATAAAGTATCAAGATTATACCATCACATGCAAGGAGTAAGATTAGATAGAAATCATAGCTTAAAACACAAAAGAACTAAGTTGAAATCGGTCTCAAATATGCACATTTGAGCTGATTTTGCAAATCTAGATTTGAACCCAAGTCAAACAAACAGGTTGCATGCTCGTATTCAAGCCCCGACACTCATCACATGTAAGATCTATGGGACATGTTACTTGATCCGAGTGAAAGTAGGTAACATGGACTTTTAAATGCAACAAACATCATAAAGAATGATTAATCGAACACATTGAAACGACCTCTTCAAGAAGCATTTATGCATGGTCCACACTGACCAGCCATGAATCAATATGGAAAGGCTTGGTTTTGGCTCAAGTCATGGACGATTTCATGGTTTACTCGGGGGTTTAAAGACCAAACCAAGCTGACCTCAGCAACATTGGTACTCCCATATAACATTCATCAAGCTCATGAAGACAAGTAATACACGAAAATAGACACGACAAATTAAACACGCAAGACTCTTGAAGAGATTTTAACACTTGGAAAAATTTTCGCCTCAAAAATAAGTTTTATGGACTGGTTTTACTCTTGATTTTTCATGGTTGAAACATGTTCAAAATTGACCAAAAATACATCTAGGATTCTTACCTTGCTTCCTAGTTTCTTTTTCAAGTGGCTCTTGGCTGAGGAAGCCGAGAAATTATCCTCGGGGGCCCGTGGAAGTTTGCTTGTTCAACTGGAAAATGAGTTCTGCAAAGAAAGAACGATAACTAAGGTTTTATTAGTCCCCAAAACTAGAATCCAAGACTTTTTTTGTTGGAAAACTGAACAGCAAACAAAACTATATGTATTCTAGTTTCGGTTAAAACTCATGTTTCCCTCATTTGTCTCTCAATTTTCTCAACAGCACTCGCTTTCCCTCACCCATGACCAACCGTGCTCAACACTACAAAAAAATTTGGGCTTTCTTGACCCGCTAGGAGGGTGTTTTCCGAGGGGGCTTTAGGAGACCTTCCCAATCTCCATTTGGAATGTGCGACCTATGGATGGAAAGATATTTAAGTGAAGTTTCACTCTATAGTTAAAGGTATTGGCTAATTTTGGCCGCAGGTGTGTGAAAATTTCACTTTTCTCTACCAAGGTCGGTTTGGAATTTATGGGTTTTGCTTTTCTGGAATTGCTTCTGAGGGCCTCTTTGGGGGACGACCGTGAGTTCTCTCCTCCCCTTCTCATCTCCTCCCTTTCATGCCTTGAAAGAGCTTGCTTCATAGTTTTTATCCTCCGAATTAAGGGATTTTTGGTCGGTTTTTGTTCCACCTACCAAGCTTGTCAATAGGGCTAATTCAATAACTTTCTAACTTAGCCAAAATTTTCAATTTCTGCTGCTGTTGAGTGTGCAGATTTTGCTACGATTTTCCCATGCTTTCAGGAGCTTATCCTTGATCAATTTTTGTTCACTTGCACTACCAATAATGTTCTTTCATCATGTGCAGAGATCATGCTGGTTGGGCAGCTGAGGAGGATATGGTGGGGCCACCAAGTTGCTTACTTAGCAGCTCTGAGTTGAGACGAACTTATGGACTAAGATTTGGCAGCTAGTTTGGGTGCTTTAATCCATTAATTTGGCTGCGATTTTTGTATCAATTAGCAAGCTCAAGTATAGTATTTTACGATCTTGACCATTTTTTACAATTGTCTTCACCCAATTTTGCAAGAGAGTCCCTCAAAGTTGGCCATTTTCTTACCGAAAATGCCAAATTCAATGTAATTTGGTCTTTTTGCCCAATTCAATTAATTAAACCTAACCCAAATTCAATTTCAATTCAATTGGGGGCAAGATGATGATTTAAGGGATAGGGTGAAATTTTGCAAAATTTGCGGGTGGTCCCTCAACTTTTAAAAAGTGCATTTTGGCCCCAATTTACCATTTTAATTTTAATCGACCTCCTAGGCTTGGCTAGTCACATTTAGATCATTGGCCCCAACTTTTTTTCTTCTTTTTTATCCTTTTTTATATTTTTGATATTTTTAATTATTTTTTTTTTGGAAAAACATTTTCCATTTAAAAAAAAACTATACTAAACACCTAGATAATCTATATGCAATAATTTGACATGAAATATTTTTGTGGAAAAACAAGTTCCAATTTTTTCGGAAATGATTTTTGGGCAAAAATTTATGTGTCAATAGAATCTTGCCAAGAGAAGAATCTTACTTGAGCCGTTGTGTCCCCTCTGCAAAATGACCCCGGAAATAGCAGAACATCTATTCTTGTTATGTCCTTGGACAGATGGAATATGGACAGATAGTCATCTCTAGATTCAAATACAAAGCATGGGACCAACAAGTATAGTTTGTTGGTTTTTTAGAGTATAAACGACACATTCCTCAAGCCCCTGAACCTGAAATAGTAATCAAAGCTCTCTGGCTCATCTGGAAACAAAGGAACGCGGCGGTTTTTCAAGGCCGAACGCTAGATCCACAGGGGGTGGTGGCTAGTCTGCTTGTGTCGAAGGAAAAAAAAAAACAAGCTGCATCTTAGCAACAAAACACCGGCAGAGAGAGAGAAATACCTCAAAGATGGAGACCGCCAGACTTGGGTTTGGTGAAAATCAACATCGATGGGGCCTTTACACCAAGAACAAACAAAGGATCCATAGCTGGAGTGTGTTGGGATGCGAGCAGAGTGCTACTTGATGGATTTGCTTGTGTTGTGAAAGTTCAATCCCCTTTGCATACAAAAGCCCTTGTCATATGTGAGGGTATGGAGATGGCTGCGAAGTGGGGAAGGGAGCAGGGACCATGTGTGATCCCTGTTAAATCTGACTGCTACTTAGCAGTTCAGATAATCTTGGGGTTAGATACACTCCTGTGGGACGTTAGTAAAATTGTCCAGAAAGGCTGGGCCATTCTAGCTTCACTTCCTTTTTTAAACTTGGCCCATGTTCCGAGGGAACTAGATAAAGTTGTGGATTGGGTTGCTGAAGCTCAACTTTGCTAGTCCCTATCCTAGAATTGGGCCTCTAGTCCAGAAAAAATGAGGACTTCTTCAATCCAAAAAAAAAAAAAAAAAAAAAGTTGTAAAGCTCATGGTCACGTGGAAGGGGTTCGACCCAGACGAAATGTACGCTCCACGGTACAGTGCAATTGAGTTATTGACTGCCTTCAAAATTCACCTATATTTTAAGCAAACGCAACAAACATTCTTTCCCAAATTAATGTTTGAACGATTTCGACGCATGCAAGAGATAGAACCTCAATTTCATGACAAAGTCAGCAACTTTACAGTGCCACTAGGCTAACAGTCAATAACAGTGAACTTTTCCAGCCCCGTATCCCAAATTCAATGAGAGCGGCAAAGGAAAGGTCAAGTTTGGTCTCTTTGTCTTATTTTACTTCATTTTTTTTCTGCTTAAAAATTTAGTTAGGTTATGTGCAATAATTTTGCAACACTCACTTTAAACCAAAAAAAGAAAACTCAAACAGATCTTAGAAGTGTCAAAATAAATTATAGATCCATTTTTTGACTCATATATTTGGAGTTGTATTATAAAAGAGTTGTTAGACATTTGAAGGATTTGGAGAAAATAAGTTTAAAATATTAAAATCCAACCAGAGTGGGTGATGGACCCATTTAAAAATTAAGGGACAAAAGCGCTTCTCGGCCATGTGTGTGTCACGTCGGAGGGTGTGAAATAGCTGTCACGTTCTGTGGAAGTTGGAAATAGTTCTAAAAACTGTGGGCCCCTGTCGCGACCTCCCGAAGTAGGTTGGACTACCTAAGGGTTCGGCTAATGGATTGCTAAGCCTAGACTTAGCTCGAGCTCTCCCAAGCCCATACCAATTCGCAACTTAGGGTTTAAGTTCTTAATATGCAAATGATTTTTATCATGGAGTCGCCACTAATCTATTCTTGGTGGGTCGATTAGAAACCCAAGTAAAGTAATGGGAGAATTACTTCACTCCTACGAACCAGAGATTGTGAGTTCGGGGACTTGGTTACGCTAGATTTCTCTAACGCCCTTTCGGTACCTTTCTCTTTTATTTTCGAAAAAAATGTTTTGCAGGCAGCTTGAATTGATTTTAACCTAAAACACTAAAGTGATCATACGGGTGCACAAACATTAAAGATAACATTCAAAAGGAAAAAACATAGCAGAATTAAACACAATAAGGCAATCAATTATATTTGGGATTTTCTCTTGTTTTAAAATGAAAACTTACCTATATAACATGCATATGATATTTTTTGGTATTTTTTTTTATTGAAATTCAAATAATTACTGAAAATTGACTAGAACACCCGACAAGTTATCCTACTCAAGCTAGGAAATAATTTAGATTAAATCCCATTTTAATTCGGAAACTCATCTTAATTAATTATCCATAACATGCAATCTAACAAATCTAATTAGATAAATTCTAAACATGCGGTCCTAACCTATTTAAGAAACCATCCTAATTTGTCATGCAATATGATTTTTTTTATGTTTTCCAAAACAAGCATTTTATCATATATAAACATTATATCCAACAACTCAAGATATTTATCAAATGAAGGATTAAAATAATTGAAAAATAATCCGTCGTCTCACGGATTAAATTAACGATTATTTTATTCCTAAACATCACAACAGTCAAGAAAAAAATCAAAATAATTAAAAAATTAATCCGAAGTCTCTCGGATCAACTTAATAATTATAATGATTTTAAAGCCAAGATATCATCAAAATCAACATAATTAAAAAAAATGGTCCGAAATCTTACGAACCAAATTAATAATTATGGTGATTTTAACCAATAATATCCTATTAGGTAATGCCTAGCATCTCAATATTAGAATTATGTTATCCAATTTATACAACAAAATATCGAGATGAAATTTGGCTCAAGAAAACTACCTAGCTTAGATGAGTTGTTTCCAAAACGGGACCAGCAACAAGGGACTCACGAACGGCAGCGATTACACGGCCACGAAGCTTGGGGACCTGCGATTCGATTGCTCGCCGGAGGCTCTACGGGTGGCTTGGGATAAGCTGCAGTGTTTGGTTCGAGCAGGAAACGTCTTTCTCCAAAAGACAAGGGATGACCTGCAACACGAATTTTACGAGGAAGGAAAGTCCTCGTTGAAAGCCTAACTACAGGACTTCACCAGCCAACGTGAATGTCCTGCAAAGAAAAGGAAAGTGGTCTTTTATTCCCTTTTTTATTTGCTCTTTATGTGCCCCCCTTTCTCTACGTTGGTGGACTTCGAAGAACGCTGATTCGCCGGTGCGCAACTTCTCGGTTTAGAATGGTCAGGCTTGAGCTTGGACAGCAGCTCGCCGTTATTGCCGGGATTCCGCGGATGGCTTAACAGGCCGTATGGGTGTGGCTCACGTCGGGGAATGACAGCTCGGACTCGGAGGCACCTTACGGTTGCAACAAGATCGCCGGGGCTCTAAATATGGCTCGTAGGGCTGGGACTTGGCGCGAGGGCGGTGCGGGCGGGCGGCGTTGCTGGTGTGGGACACGGGCGGCGGCGGCGGGAGCTGTGACGGGCGAGCGAGGCGTGGCTACGGGTGCGGGCGTCGGGCGGAGGGTAGCAGCGACGGAGAGGACTCGGCGACGGGTGCTGCAGCTTGCGGGAGTCGCTCGTTGCTTCGAGCTGCAGGGGGCGAGTGAGCGGAGGCGACGGTGACAGTGCGTAGACGGCGCTCGAGGGCGGCAGTGCTCGCGGTGTCGGACGACCGGGGGAAAGGGTGACGCGTTGCGGGGTGCGGTCGTCGGAGAGTGGTGCTCGGCGAGACGCAGGCGTCGCAGGTTGGATCTAAGGGCGTCGGGCGCTGAGTTGCGGCGCGACGAGCGGGGTGGAGCTCGAGCTGAGGGCTGCAACAGCGACGGCGTTCGGAGCTCAGGCGAAGGGCGGTGGCTGTGAGGTCGCGAGCAGCGACGGGTCTCGGACTGGCGCGGTGGTGCGGGCTGCAATGGACGCTGGGGCGGAGGTGCAGGCGTGGCTCGAAGCCCCCCACTTGAAGAAGACAACCCCTCTTTTTTTTAAATTTTTTCTCTCACGTTCTTTTCCTCTTGCTTCACCTTTTGGGTTTCTCTCTGACGGACTCTCTACCTCTTTTCATTTTCCTTTTTTTTTTTTTTCACTCGTCCGTATGTCTCTCTGCGGGCCTTTTCATAGATTTTTCTTGTGTTCTCTCTGGCCTCTTCAGTCAATTTTTCGTTCTCGCCCCCTTTTGACGCGGCTTCTTGTGGTCTTATTTATAGGCCGTCCATTGCCAACTTTATTGTGACAAGATGCAGCCGCAACTTTTCCTGAATTTAAGCTGAACTTTGCCATTTTTTTATCTTCTTCTCTAGACCTTTCTTTCGGCCACCACTCCGCTCTTCAGCAAGGAAATCTTCTTGCAGGCGCCTGTAGGATTTTTTTATCCCCCATTTCGTGCGTGTATGTACATGCATTAATGAGGAGGTTTCTTCTACGGTGAATTTTCATTGCGCCATCAAAGCTGACATATTATATAATATTATGGGCATATTATAATAACACAATATGGGCATATTATATAATATGTTGTGAGCTGCTTTTGCTTCTTTGAAGATTTCTCCCGAATCCGCACGTCCACCGAATTTGTGTATGCATGTGCATGCATTGATGAGGAATAGACAATGGACGTGCGAGAGCTTCTTTCCTCATTTTTTTCTTATGCGTGTTCAGACCAGCGAAAGAGGGACCATCCTTTTATGCACGCAATCGACCGCGAGCCCCTTCTTGTTGTCCTCTTAGTACCGATGCAAATGCGACTACATGAAATGTAATTTTACTATATGCAATTTTTACTCCATAATTTTCTATGCAATTAATTACTACATGATTAGTGAAAATTTATGTGTCAACAGCTGCCCCTCTTTGAAGGTGAGCTCGCAGAGGTTGCATTCAAAGACAATATGATACCTAAATTTTGACCATGAACATGCAATGGATGATATTTTGGCGGGACTATGGATCCCTTTTTGTTTTTTGTTTTTTTTTTTTTTTTTTTTTTGAAATGCAATTTATATGATGCATGGAAATGCTAATGCCAGTGATAAAAGGAACTTACTTGGAATAACTTACCTTCGGGGAGGGTAGAGTGACTTGAGATAGTTGGTGTTACATGTCCAGGACCCGTACCATTCTACGGTCGCCTAGAATAGTAACATGACTTTACAAAGAGACTGCTTTCCCAGGGACCCGTACCGTTCTACGGTCGCCCGGTATGGCGGTGCTTGGTTGTGTCTAGGACCCGTACCATTCTACGGTCGCCTAAACGGGAAAAATTCTTAACTAATAGACACTCAATGTTAGGTGAGATGAATATTGGATTAAGAGGGTTCGAAATACCTAGATCCGGACTAAGGTATAACGAGAAAGATCAGAAAGCATTCATATTCCAGAATGAAATGCTTAACGAACAGTTTTGAGACATCCAGATCCAGATTGAGATGTCAAGAGTTTTGGGGCTTAACCAATAGACACTCAATGTTAGGTGAGATGAATATTGGATTAAGAAGATTCGAAATACCTAGATCCAGACTAAGGTATAACGAAAAAGATCGAAAAACATTCACATCCAGAGTGAAATGTTTAACGAAGAGTTTTGAGACATCCAGATCCAGACTGAGATGTCAAGAGTTTTGGGGCTTAACCAATAGACACTCAATGTTAGGTGAGATGAATATTGGATTAAGAAGATTCGAAATACCTAGATCCAGACTAAGGTATAACAAAAAAGATCGAAAAACATTCACATCCAGAGTGAAATGTTTAACGAAGAGTTTTGAGACATCTAGATCCAAACTGAGATGTCAAGAATTTTGGGATTTAACCAATAGACACTCAATGTTAGGTGAGATGAATATTGGATTAAGAAGATCCGATATACCTAGATCCAGGACGAGGTATAACGAAAAGATCGGAAAGCATTCACATCAGTGAAATGATTAACAACGAGTTTTGAGACATATATCAAGAATTTGGGAATACCTAGGACAAACCTGGGATATTCGTGAGGGTCACTTACCTCTTGGTAGACAGAAATTTTGGAACATCGAGGATGTACTTCAAGTATTCATGGAGGTTTCTCACCTCGAGGCTTCTGAAAGGCCACATAAATGTCAAGAGCTCTTGGGTCTTCAAGGAAACATTACACCGTCGACATGATTAGAGCAAAAATACATGCATTTGCCAAAGAAGTAAGCAATTCAGCACACTCCAAAATCCACTGAAGCTTTTATCCATTCCATCAAGATTTATGCATGATGGTTTTACCATATTTGCACCACCAAATTTCCACTGGGAGAATCATCGTTTAAGACAATTTTCACTCATGACATGGATTTTCAAGAATACCAAATGAGAGACTTTCAGTTAGAAAGGACTTTCACTCACTCTCATTAAGAAGGCTATTTTGTCCCGACCATTAATGTGGGATCACAGGAATCACTCCATCCTACTTTCATCATGTCAATAAGGATTCGAGTATTCTCGCAAGCAGTACGACCTTATCAATCTGAGAGGTCTTTAATAGGGACCGTAATGTGGGCTTGGTCAATGGCTTAACAAAGGGACTCTTTGAGTCAAGGCTATTGAAAGAACAACTTCGCAACCATCTTCGGGTTTACAAGTCAAGAAACCTGCGAAATGAGATAGAAATGGCCTTGCTCACACTTCTTCGAGCGATGCTTTTAAGCATGTGAATTCCTACGTTAATTTCGGTGCCCTAATCTGAAGAGACTTTGTAAGGGACGTAACGTAGGTTGAGTTCATGGGTTGAGAAGTGAATGAATCATTAGGCTCAACATGTGTATAGGGGATGAGAATTGGTGATCATCTTGGCATTGTCACCGGTCTTCTTCTTCACCATTGGGATTTTCCTCATAGGTACTATAAAAACTTGGCATTTGAGTTCTTTGAGTACCACTCCATTGGGAATACACCCTTTTACAATTGATAATCATTTATCTTGACTCTTTCTTTCATTTTCTATTGGCATTGGCCTTGCTTTTACCAGGCACACTACTTTTCATGCCCTTTTGTTGTTGTTGTTGTTTTTTTTTTTTTGAATAACCACGTAATGCTTTAACATTTGGGTTCTTGAGGAGTTTTCATTTTTTTTTCAGCACTCGGGGTTTTGTTGCTTGAACATTTGCCTTTTGCCTTGCCCCGGTGTGGGGGATGATCACCAATTGGGTTTAAATGAAACGAATTTACAGGCTCAAGGGGCTACGCAATGGATAAAGTGTGTAGGATAGAGAAAGAACTGCTCTTCATCATCCTAAGGCACTTAAATTACCGTATAAATTCAATGTAATAGCAATACCTGAAGATTGATGCAAGTGACAGCAAGAATATTCCTATCAATTTCCTTACCTCATGATGTCGTCTTACCTCCAGCTTGCCCCAATGTGGGGTGGTTCTTGACAGGGGTAGTTTAAAAATTATTCACGTGTGTGGGCTCAAAAGGGTTTAAACAATGGATGATCACGTAGTGTTTGGGATAGAAAATGAACCGCCTCTCATCATTTCGATCATCGTACCTTTCGCGAGAAAACTCTTTACCTTAGAAACATGGAATTTCCTACACTCATCTCACCAGTATATGAGCAAGGGACTGTGTATAGGATAAGACTCGCCTTTCATCATCCTGACATGTCTCATTTAGCATGTTCAATTCATTCCACATCATTCATTTACTTGATCGATGGTGACAATCCTCATTGGAATTGGTAATTAAACAGGTAAAACTATCACGCAAAATTCTCCTTTGAAAGGTCAAAAGCACAAAGAGTTGGTAACTCAAAAAAAAAAAGAAAGGATTGACCAAAAAAAAAAAAAAAATTTGTTTTTGTTTTTGGTTTTTTTTTTTTTTTTTTTGTTTTTTTTTTTTTTGTGGCAAACTTGTTGCCATTTCCAGGGATCGAACCCTGGTCGTTCTCGGACCCTTTCATTCCCCATGCCACCAGGCCAAGGCGCTGGTGGTGTCCTCAGGGCATTTCCTTTTTTATTTAATTGAACTGACACTGGGCCAACACGTCTCATATACCGAATCGAATGAATTCGATATGTGTATGGAACAGGGCCTACTTCTTATCTCATTCAATCCATTCCCGCCCAATTTCAACGAAGAAATGAGTACCTTGAATTCACAACAAATTCTTTCAAGGGTAATACTTCTTCACAGCATCAGAGTTAACAGGATTAGAAAACTCACGATCATCCATTTCTGTAAGGATTAAGGCACCTCCAGGGAGTACCCTCTTCACCATATACGGGCCGCTATAATTTGGAGCAAATTTGCCTCCAGGATCAGGAAAAATCGGCAACACCTTTCTTAGAACTAGATCATTCACTTTGAAGTGTCTTGGCCGTACCTTCCGATTGAAAGACTTGGCTACTCTTTGTTGATACGTCTGACCATGGCAAAGAGTTTTTAACCTTTTCTCATCAATTAGGTTCAACTGCTCGAACCTTTGTTGTGTCCATTCTGCCTCGGACAATTCCACTTGGGATAAGACTCTCAAAGAGGGGATTTCTACTTCCACAGGCAAGACCGCCTCCATGCCATAAACCAAGGAGAAAGGGGTTGCCCCAGTGGATGTTCGGATCGATGTCCGATACGCCATTAAAGCAAAGGGTAACCTGTCATGCCAATCTCGATAATTCTCGGCTGTCTTAGCCAGGATCTTCTTAATGTTCTTATTAGCTGCCTCAACAGCTCCATTCATTTGTGGGCGATAAGGTGATGAATTCAAATGCTTGATTTTGAACTCACTGAACAACTCATCAACGAACTTGTTATTCAGATTTGTCCCACTGTCAGTGACAATTGCTTCAGGGACACCATAACGGGCAATTATGTCACGCCTAATAAACTTCACAACATTTCGAGCCGTGACATTAGCATATGATGCGGCTTCAATCCACTTTGAGAAATAATCTATTGCCACCAATATGAACCGGTGCCCATTTGAAGCTTTGGGATTTATCGGGCCAATCACATCGATCCCCACATTGAGAAAGGCCATGGCTCGATAGCTGGTGCAACTCCGTTGGAGGAACATTTATTTTATCTCCATGAATTTGGCAACGATGGCAACTTCTAACATGCTGTATGCAGTCACTTTCAAGCGCAAGCCAATAGTAACCTAGTCTCATAATCTTCTTGGCCAACATGTGCCCATTCATGTGTGGGCCACAAACTCCTTCATGCACTTCTTGCATGATTTGGGTGGCTTCTGCTTCATCTACGCATCTCAATAAAATTGAATCATAAGATCTCTTGTATAAATTCTTACCACTGACGAAGAACTTTGAGGCCATCTTCATTATGTATTTTCTATCGGCTGGAGTGCTCCCTTCAGGAAATTCCTGCTTTTGAATATAGTTCATGATGTCGCAATACCAGGGCTTCTCATCAAGCTCTTCATCAACTACCATACAATAAGAAGGTTTGGCTAGAACCTCAATTTTCAAAGGCTCAACTTCTAAACCATCAGTAACTTGCAACATTGATGACAACGTTGCCAGGGCATCGGCGAACTGATTATGAGATCTAGCCAGGTAGTCAAATGAAATTTCATCAAACTCCTTCACCAACTCCTCAAGGTACTTGTGATATGGCAGTAATTTGGCATCCCTGGTCTTCCATTCACCTACAATCTGGAGTATGATCAATGCGAATCTCCATATACTTTCAATTTGACCACTCCCATTTCAATTGCGGCTGAAGTCCGAGAATACAAGCTTCGTATTCAGCAATATTGTTAGTGCATGGAAATATTAGTTTCGCGGCTCTTGGGTGGTGTTGTCCGTGCCTGGGGATATTAGTACGCCCGGTACGGAACCGGACAAGTTCACAGCTCCATCAAAGAACATAGACCATGCATCTTCATTTATGGTCAAAATACAATCATCCATAGGACAATCATCATTCAAGGTTCTAGGATTCTCAGCCAATATATCAGCAATCACTCGGCCTTTAATTGATTTTTGTGGCATGAACTGCACGTCGAATTCCGAAATCAAGACCTGCCATTTGGCTAACTTACCCACCAAAGCTAGTTGATTAAATAAATACTTGATGGGATCGTTCTCGCCACGAGGAACGTGCGGTAATGCAAGGTGTACTTGTCGCAGTCTATGCAATACCCATACTAACGCAGCACAAGTTTTTTCAGCATCGAATATTTCAGCTCCGAGAGACAGGTGAACTTTTTACTGAGGTAATAAATGGCCCGTTCCTTCGATCCACGGGACTTTTCTGAGCTAACATCGCACCGAGTGACTCACTATGAATTGTGAGGTACAAAATCAAAGGATGCCCCGATATTGGTGGGACAAGGACGGCGGATTCATCAAATATTGCTTCAGCTTATTGAACGCCTCTCGACATTCATCATTCCACTCAACTTGTATGTTTTTCCTCAAGAGTTTGAAGAATGGCTTAGCGGTCTCAGAGAGTTGGGAAATGAATCGTGCAATGTAATTCAGTCTCCCTAGGAGACTTCGGACCTCCTTCACTGTCGACGGAGGTTGCAATTCACATATTGCCTTGGCTTTAGATGTGTCAATCTCGATCCCTTTGCTACTCACCATAAACCCAAGTAATTTTCCTGATGTTGCCCCGAACACGCACTTGGCAGGGTTTAAACGGAGTTTGAATTCACGAAGCCGATCAAATAACTTCTTGAGGGTTTCAACATGACTTTTACTAGGTCGGGTTTTTGCAATCATATCATCAACATACACCTCAATTTCTTCATGCATCATGTCATGGAACAATGTAACCATGGCTCGTTGGTAAGTTGCCCCTGCATTTTTGAGTCCGAATGGCATGACCTTATAATGAAAGGTTCCCCACGGGTTGATAAATGATGTCTTCTCTTTGTCTTCCTCCTTCATTCTTATCTGGTTGTAGCCACAAAAACCATCCATGAAAGAGAATAATTCAAATCCGGCAATACTATCCACGAGAACATCGATATGTGGCAATGGGAAGTCGTCTTTTGGGCTGGCCTTATTCAGATCCCGATAATCAACACACACTCGGACTCGACCATCCTTCTTCATGACCGGTACTATGTTGGCCACCCATTCAGGGTATTGCGAGACTTCGATGAATCCCACTTTGAGGAGTTTCATTACCTCCTCTTCTATCTTCTTCGAGAGCTCTGGTTTAGTCCTTCGAAGCTTCTGCTTCTTAGGGTGCATGTTTGGATTAGTGGGTAAACAATGTTCCACAATTGATGGATCTAAACCTGGCATATCAGCATATGTCCAAGCAAAGATATCCAGATATTCTTTTAGCAACTGAGTCAGGTGCTTGGCCTCATCTTTGGGAAGATTTGCCCCGATTTTTATTTCTTTAGGATCCTCGTCATCACTCAAATTGATGGTGACGGTTTGCTCGGAGGTGAGAACTTTGGGTTTTTCATGCTGCTCCCAACTTTGTTGTACTTCAATGGAGTCACCATTTGGACCATCCGGGTCATCACTGTCACTGCTCATTGCATTGGATTGGACCATTTTCTCCTCCTTGCTTGCCATAAGGCTGCTCCTGAAACATAAAATGGATAGTTCAGAAAGACAAACAGGGCTAAACGGCATGGATTTCTTATCTATTTTTTCGAAATTTTTTTTTTGAATTTTTTTCAAATTTTTAAAATTTTTGGCAAAACATTTTTGGAAAAGCTTTTTGTCACGAGGAAGCATGATGAAGCCCGTGCCTCGGGAATTCTCCTTGGATTTTTTCTTTCATTGGTTGGATATCATCAACGGGCTGGTTTGGTATACCCCATCATGCCCTCAAAATAAAACTTGTAATTGTAATTGATATTCATCAACCAAATTACATTTATTGGATGGAAAGTACGACAATCAAAGTGAAATGAAACCCAGACGATATGCGACAATCAAAGCGAAATAAAACCCTAGTAAGCAAACCCTAGAAAACATCCATTCCTGACAAACGATATGCAAAATACGATAAGCAAACCCTAGAAAGCATCAAATCCTAAAAGCGATAAGATTCCCACGCAGGGGAGTGCGGAAAAGTAAATGTGTTACTCTTGTGGGCCAGCACCCATTTCCTCCGATGGTTCTTCGTCAATGGCACCTATAAGGAGATCATCGAATAGGGTCGTGATCCCTTCCATCTCATTATCTGGATCCTCTGTCTTTGAAGTTGTCGGGTCATCCATGCAGCTCCATCCATCGGTACGATACCTCGGGTGGCGATCACTCCTCCTTCATCATGCATCATTCTAGCGGGGGCCGGGGGAATGTCTCGCGGATATCGAGTAATGAGTCTTTCTTCTCTTGCTCATGTCCTCCACCTCTTCCATGGTACCCTAATCCGGCGGAACGAGACCTTCGAGGGGCTTCAATAGGATTCCGAATACCCTGTTCTTTTTTACCAAGTCCACGGCCAGGAATAAAGCCATTTCCAACCATCACTCTTGCTACCATAACTGCTGCATTTGACACATCAGGGATGGGTGCTGTCGATCCTCGAGATGCATGAATAGTGGATACAAGCTCAAACGATTGGTAGCTCGACTCCTCCCTACGTTCTGGCTCGACATAGGGGATAGCCGTCTCATGATAGATCTGATGATCCTCCTCGCCATGAACAATGACTAGCTTTCCTTCGACAACAAATTTCACACTTTGGTGGAAACTTGATGGCACAGCTCCAGCAGTATGAATCCAGGGACGCCCTAATAGGAAATTGAATGCGGTAGGAATGTCCATCACCTGGAAAAGGACGTTGAACATCACCGGCCCTATTTGCAGATCAAGGTGGGTCTCCCCTATCACCTCCTTTCTCGTGCCATCAAAAGCTCGGACGGAGGTCTTTGCAGCACTTATTTTTGAAGGATCTATTTTCAGGCGGTGAAGAGTCGCCAATGGACAGATATTCAAGGCGAGATCCATTATCGATGAGTACTCGAGCCACATGTGAAGCCTTGCACTTGACGGATATATATAATGCCTTAGTATGTCCCCTCCCCTCGAGAGGGAATTCTTCATCAGAAAAGGCTATTAAATCCTTAAGAAGAATCGATCCTACAAATTCCTCCAACCTGTTTACCTCGATCGTCTACGGTACACGAACTTCGCTTAGAACCTTCATTAGAGACTTTTGATGTGTAGGAGATGTTTGCAAGAGTTCAAGTAAAGAGATCGGCGAGGCAATTTCATGGCCCGCAACCGGTCGACCACGTTATACTCACTTGCTTTGATTATAGCCAGAAATTCTTTGGCCTCTTCGTCGAATCGGCTTTGCAGGTTGGGCATTAGCTTGAGCATAGGTCCGACCAGACCTTGTAATCAGGTCAACATCTAGCTCGTATGACCAAGGGACTGCTTTGTTATCCTTGTACTCATACAGCTGGGGCATCTCAATAATTATTTCTTCATCCGTTGAAGGCACTTCCACTATCAATCCTTCATGGTCGGAGGCGTCCTCAAGTGGGGGCATGTCCTCGATCAATGGATATGGTTCACTCTTTTCAACACTTAGCTTAGCAAATTCTTTCTCCCAATCAATGATGACTTCGGAGATAGTGGACACTATTCCAGCTTGATCAGCATACACGATCAAGCCAGCCTTAACCATTTCTTGAACCCTTTCCTTCATGGTAGGCAAGGGAGGATTCTCATCTATCGGATAGTCACCAACTCTAACTAATCCGCTATAGATATCTTTGACAGACACCTTCAAGTTCATCTTTTTGCCAGCATTGAACTCAAAAATTGCATTCACGTTTCCCTGATGTTCCGGCAACGGATTCTTCTTGACATTCGGTTGGGTGGTACGGAAAGAAAATGCCTTAGTATCCAACAAATTTTGGATCTTGTGCTTCAAAGTCAAACATTCATCAGTTGAATGGCCGACCTCTCCCATATGATACTCACAATTTTTGGAGGGATCATAGTTGGAGAATTTTTCAGCATTGGGCCGCTTTGGTTCGTGGGAGATCAATCCCTTCTTTTGGAGTATTGGCAGGACCTGAGATAGAGGGCCAGGAAGAGGAGAGAATTGCCTTTTGGTGAATTGCCGCGGTGCAGGCGCTCGGCCTCCATCTTGCTGATTCCCAGGGACACGAACCATCTGAGGCTTACTAGGGGTTGGTTGCGCATATGCAACATTGATTTCAGTGGTCGGTTCTTTGTCTTTCTTCATGGTGAACCTTTTTCCTTGATGAGTCGGTTCATTGAACCATCCATCCCTTAGCCCCATTTCGATCTGTTCACCCACTGGGATAAGTTGGTTGAAGTTCTCAACGTATGTGCTAGCCATCTGGTTACGGAACTCATACGGCAGAGTCTTGACGAACAACTTCATCAACTCCTTGTTTGTAGGCTCAGGAGTGATTTGAGCTGCCAAGTTTCGCCACCTTACAGCATACTCCTTAAATGACTCACTTTTCTTCTTCTCCATCCGCTCAAGATCTTCTCGGGAAGGTGCAATGTCCATGTTGAACTTATACTTTGCTTTAGGAAAGCGTCGACCACATCATTCAGTGTCGAAAGGTTTAAATTTTTCATTATGTACCGGTTGAGTGCAGGCCCAGTCAAGCTTGCATGAAACGATTGGATCATGAGCGGCTCGTTCTTGACGTATTGGGCCATGCGTACGTGGTACATCTGCAAATGAGCCTTTGAGCAGGAAGTACCATCGTATTTCTCGAACTCCGGCATCTTAAACTTCTTCGGCATTTTGACTTTCTCATAAACCGACAAGTCGAACGGGAGTGAATTCCGCGACTCTTGCAATTGTTTCAGTTTTTCTTCAAGCTTGGCGAAGCGTTCATCTTGCTCCGCCTTAGGGACATTGTCGCTTAGCCTTTTCGGCTGTGACGAACAATGGGTCATCTTCCAGCTCGAGCATGTCGTCATCACCCATATGGGCCTTGTCCGTCCGCTTTGGGACTACTATCTCGGGAGAGTGGGCGCAAGAGTCTGATTCACTTGGAGGGATTGCATTTGATTTGTCATAAGTTGCATAGAGGTGAGCAACTGCTGGAGTTGGTTTTCCATGGCGGTCATACGATCATGCATTTCGGTTTGGTCGGCCATTTTTGCTCTTGATCGTGTAATGATAGGCGAACGTGGAGGATCCGTTATCACCTAATTTGAAAAAAAGGAATACACATAAGCATTTCGTATAAAACATGCCGGTCCATGACGAAAGTCTAACTGCTTTTATTTATGAAATTGTTTGACATTGACAAGGCAAAAAACTAATCAAGTAAAAAGACTCAACTTCCTAAATATTAAGCTTAAAGTAAAAAGACTAAATAGATTCAAGCCACTTTATTTGGCCCGATCTATAAACAATCGGGAAGCGAACGCTCGACGTAATTGCCTCTTCTCCTTAGCGTCCTTCTTGGCTTGCTTCTCAAGTTCTTCAATCTTCCTTTTGTGACGATTAAGCTCTGCTTGTCGAGTGGGCTTTTCAGTCACATCTGGCACTTTTGGGAGAAACTTAGTCGGGATCTTGTGCTGATGGATGTACCGAGCCGTGGCATAGTAAATCTTTTCCTTCCCCTCAAGCTCATCTTCAGGCAAGCTCAATTTTTGTTCGTGACATGTGAGCCAAGCTTGTTCGATATAGCGAAGCTGCTTTTTGTGATCATCATCCTTGGCAGTGAATCGGACTTGGAACAAACCCAGCTTAAGAGGGGGCGGTAGATCCTGCACCACTCGATATTGACGAGCCACTCGAAGTGGGTAGTAGGAAGCGGCACCAGTAATCCCCAATAGCGGGATCGGCTCATTATCGCCATGAGAGAGACGTGCCTTGGAGACTTGGAACCATTTAGCATGCCATAGGAAAATCTTGGTATTTGGATTTTTCAATAATTTGACCCATTTTGAGAAAGAAAGATTTGGAGTTCGATCTTGATGATTTTTGAACACCTTGATGGGATGATGGGAATCAGTGAGATTAATAATTTTCATGCGAATATCGATCCTACTCATATGAGAAAAGAACCAGATTTGTAAAAGCTCAATTGGCGCACGAAAAGTTTTATCTTCATTTTCCTTAAATCGAGTGAGTGACAAGAATGTTTCAGCTAAAATAGTGTTGACAAAACTAATCCCGGCACATACTTGTTTGACCACCCATGTGACAGAAGGATTAATGGCGCCTTTACGAAGAGGAAAAACAATAAACCCGAAGAAGCCTAGAAGGAAAATCTTACTTTTTAAAAGAGTGTCAGCATTAACAAAACTTTGATCCAGGAAGGAGAAAGGACATGCATGACAATTATCTTTTAACACTCTTTTTATTTGATTCTTATCCATCCTAAGGAAGTCAAACAAAATTGATTCAGGCTCTAATCCAAGGGGTGTGCTTATTAATTCCAATTCCAAAGGTTTTCCTATGGCAATGCTATATTCTTCCAGAGTCGGGGTCAACCCGTGCTTACCAAATATGAATGTTGATGTTTGGGGGCACCAGAAATGAGCAAGTGCTTGCATGACGCCGCTTTGGACATCGATGTCAAGGAGGGGAACAAGGCGACCAAGTCTACTTTCCACATAGCTTTGACCATCATTGCCAAGACGATCCCACCATGATTTGAGTCCAACCTTTGGTGCAGGCATGAATCGAATGTCGGACCTTCCCATTGTTTATAGACCAAGACTCGACCAACCTAATGTCATGGACCGACCAAAGACATAATAAGGTAAGTAAATTGCAAGAGTAAAGGGTAGAGGACTTACTTTACCAAGCAATCACATAGACAAACACATGAAAAGTGGGGTTCGATTTCTAACTAGGAAGGCTAAGCAAAGTGGAGTTAAAAGGGTAGGATGACTAGTCGCAGCCTCGCGTACTAAATCAAATCCTCTTAACTCCGGCTTAGTCAAGAATGATGCCCCAATGCAGCGCAGTCTCGCGGGCAGAGGTAAACATTCCTGACACCAAGAAAGAAACTTTTGGGATTGAGTTGGGCAACCTCTACTACGCGGCCTCGCGGTCGAAGTCGTATCCAACTCAATACCATCCTAAGTGTCCTAGTGCGGCCCAGGTCCGGCGGCGGGTTGTGTGTGCAATAGTGTAGTGCAAATGCAAGGCATGCACAACAGTTTATATCAAGCAACACTTCATATGTGAAAGTAAACCATACATTCCGACACCTCTCTGCAAAACAAATGTCAACAAACACTTCCCCTTATACCTCCCATCCTGCAAGAACATTTAACATCTTAAATGTTAGGGACGTACCTGGGATCCTCGCTGCCAAACAAAAAATATTTTTCCAAAAGAAAATTGGCCAGTTTTAACTCAAGTCCCCAGCGGAGTCACCAAGCTGTCGCGACCTCCCCGAAGTAGGTTGGACCACCTAAGGGTTCGGCTAATGGATTGCTAAGCCTAGACTTAGCTCGAGCTCTCCCAAGCCCATACCAATTCGCAACTTAGGGTTTAAGTTCTTAATATGCAAATGATTTTTATCATGGAGTCGCCACTAATCTATTCTTGGTGGGTCGATTAGAAACCCAAGTAAAGTAATTGGAGAATTACTTCACTCCTACGAACCAGAGATTGTGAGTTCGGGGACTTGGTTACGCTAGATTTCTCTAACGCCCTTTCGGTACCTTTCTCTTTTATTTTCGAAAAAAATGTTTTGCAGGCAGCTTGAATTGATTTTAACCTAAAACACTAAAGTGATCATACGGGTGCACAAACATTAAAGATAACATTTAAAAGGAAAAAACATTGCAGAATTAAACACAATAAGGCAATCAATTATATTTGGGATTTTCTCTTGTTTTAAAATGAAAACTTACCTATATAACATGCATATGATATTTTTTGGTATTTTTTTATTGAAATTCAAATAATTACTGAAAATTGACTAGAACACCCGACAAGTTATCCTACTCAAGCTAGGAAATAATTTAGATTAAATCCCATTTTAATTCGGAAACTCATCTTAATTAATTATCCATAACATGCAATCTAACAAATCTAATTAGATAAATTCTAAACATGCGGTCCTAACCTATTTAAGAAACCATCCTAATTTGTCATGCAATATGATTTTTTTTTATGTTTTCCAAAACAAGCATTTTATCAAATATAAACATTATATCCAACAACTCAAGATATTTATCAAATGAAGGATTAAAATAATTGAAAAATAATCCGTCGTCTCACGGATTAAATTAACGATTATTTTATTCCTAAACATCACAACAGTCAAGAAAAATCAAAATAATTAAAAAATTAATCCGAAGTCTCTCGGATCAACTTAATAATTATAATGATTTTAAAGCCAAGATATCATCAAAATCAACATAATTAAAAAAAATGGTCCGAAATCTTACGAACCAAATTAATAATTATGGTGATTTTTACCAATAATATCCTATTAGGTAATGCCTAGCATCTCAATATTAGAATTCTGTTATCCAATTTATACAACAAAATATCGAGATGAAATTTGGCTCAAGAAAACTACCTAGCTTAGATGAGTTGTTTCCAAAACGGGACCAGCAACAAGGGACTCACGAACGGCAGCGATTACACGGCCACGAAGCTTGGGGACCTGCGATTCGGTTGCTCGCCGAGGCTCTACGGGTGGCTTGGGATAAGCTGCAGTGTTTGGTTCGAGTAGGAAACGTCTTTCTCCAAAAGACAAGGGATGACCTGCAACACGAATTTTACGAGGAAGGAAAGTCCTCGTTGAAAGCCTAACTACAAGACTTCACCAGCCAACGTGAATGTCCTGCAAAGAAAAGGAAAGTGGTCTTTTATTCCCTTTTTATTTGCTCTTTATGTGCCCCCTTTCTCTACGTTGGTGGACTTCGAAGAACGCTGATTCGCTGGTACTGCAACTTCTCGGTTTAGAATGGTCAGGCTTGAGCTTGGA
>CM024528.1:88711-225629 GCA_014182385.1 Eucalyptus viminalis
GGCGGCGTCTACTTCTGGATCTGGTGACGTTAAACGCGCGGTGGGCTCCAGGCAGATCTGGGCGGAGAAGGATGTCAGGGTTGTTGCAGTAGCGACCGACGATTCGAGATTTGCAGGTCGCGGGTTGGCCGCAGCGGTGGCAAACGTGCGACGGATCGACGACCGGCTCTGGCGTCGGAAGGGCTAGCTGCGTGGCGATGCAACGGCTTCGAACGTAGGGCGGCTCTATGAGCGTCGCGGGCGAGATCGACGCGGCGGCGGTGGAGCGGAGAAAACTCGCGGGTCGCCGGCGGAACGGCGATGGGCAGCAACTTGGCTATGGAGGTGCGGCCGAGTCGCGGCGGCGGCGGCGGCGGCGGGCAAGATGGTGACGGTGTGGGCAGGCGGCGCCGGCAGGGACACCCCCTCCCACGAGGAAGATGAACAGTCACGTGGGGCTCTTTTTTTCTCCTTTTTTTTTTCGGTTTTGTCTCTCTCTCACGTCGCCTTTTCAACTTTTCACTTTTGTGTACCTTTTCACCGGAAAGAAAAGAACCCCCTTGTCTATTTTGCACGCGATGTCTTTTATAAGCCCAAAAATGATATCTTCGCAATATATTTTATTTTCCTTTTTGTTTGTGCACGATTCCCCTAAATATATCATTGAAATATATACACCTCGTGCAATATCCTCTTTTGTATCTTTCGCATATTCTATCCAAAAATTTCCCTTCGCTCAAAATACATCCCTCAGTGTATATTACCTAAAAATATGAAAAATCTGAACGGAATATGTGAAAAATCTTTCCCTCACCGGCGGTCAAAAAATAAAATAAAACAAAATAACATAAATGTTCCTAAACTATATGCCATGTAATTTTTATTTTATTTTTTATTGACCCAAAAATTATGCAAAAATTTAGGTCTCAACATTAAGTAAATTTCTAATTCAAAATGGTTTTGTTAAAGGAAAAGTGGATACCACTTTGTTTATTAAAAACGAAGGTAAAGATTTTCTACTCGTTCAAATTTATGTTGATGACATTATCTTTGGATCATCTAATGAAAATTTGTGTAAGAAATTTTCTAAGTCTATGCAGGATGAATTTGAGATGAGCATGATGAGTGAATTATCATTCTTTCTCGTATTACAAGTGAAACAATCAAAGAAAGGAATTTAAAATTATGCAATCAAGAAGTTCGGAATGGAGAATTGCAAAAAGACTGATATACCAATATCAATATCTTCGAAACTGGACAAAGACGAAGGAGGAAAGAAAGTTAACCAGAAGCTCTATAGAAGTATCATTGGTTCACTTCTTTATCTTACTATTTCTAGACATGACATTTCGTTTAGTGTTTGCATTTGTGCTAGATTTCAATTAAATCCTAAAGAATCTCATCTAAGCGCTGCAAAACGCATCATCAAATACGTTGCAACTACTTCAAAGTTAGGTTCGTGGTATCCAAAAAAGAGAGACTTTACTCTTCTTGGATATTCAGACGCAGACTTAGTAGGTTGCAAAGTTGATAAAAAGAGCACTTTTGGTACTTGTCAATTGCTAAGGAACATGATAGTATCTTGGTTATCAAGGAAACAAAGAACTGTAGCTCTTTCAATAGCAGAAGCGGAATATGTGGCTCTTGGAAGCTGTTGTTCTCAAATCTTATAGATAAAGCAACAACTAAGACTTTGGAATCGAAGACTCATGCACCGAGATCAAATGCGACAACACCAGTGCAATCAATCTCAGAAAGAATCCAATTCTTCATTCAAGAGCTAAGCACATAGAGATTCGACATCATTTTGTTAGAGATCATGTTTAGAATGAAGAAGTTATGGTACAGTTCATTGACTAAAAGAATCAGTTGGCAGATATATTTACAAAGCCACTGGAGAAAAGTCTATTTGAGTCTATTTGTACCAGACTGAACATTATATCTTTTATCAGTTAAAGTCTAAAGATGATCAGACTCAGAACAATCGCAAATGGCGACTGTAAGCAATTTAATTTATGAGTTAAAAATTGAAAATGTATGTTTAATTTCTGAATCGTCATTTATAGAAATTATCTTTACAATTTTTTTTTTTTTTTTTTTAATTTATGGCAGCTTTCTTTCATTTTGAAAAGGCAGTTTTCATTTTCAAAAAAGGAAGTTTTTATTTTCAAAAATGTAGTTTTTACGACGATCCGTATACCCATTTTCATTTACTTTATATACTACAGTTTTCTTCTTCTTTTTCACCCAAACCCTAGAATACATAACTCCATCTTGTTTCACTTTCTCTTTAGTTTATTTCAAAAAGACTTCTTTTTTCACGATTGAGTTTGAGAAATCCCTCAAAGAAAGTGACAAACAGAGGAAGAAATTCTCGAAGATGTTGAACCCGTAAGGTCACAAAAACCCTGGTTTATTTTTAGATTGTACTCTAACTTCAAAAGGGGTGGTTCGGCGATGACACTCATTGACGAATTCTTGAAAGCACATGGCTACAAAAATGAGATTTATTTCCTAAACGCCATGGAAAAGATAGGCGTTGCGCCCGAAGGATTGGGCGATTGGACATTTGCCAATTTTCCAAGCGATCCGCGTGTTGGTAGTTTTAACTAGACTGAAGGGAAAGGTGATGATGAGAGAATGTTCTTTCATTTCCAACCTAGGATGGGCGTAGCCGCAAATGTTCATAGTGGAAGGACGGAACTTTTTCGTTCTAAAGGCCACAAGAAGACTTATTCTAAACTGTTGAAGTGAGTGGTGATGAACCCCAGGAGTGTTGATTTTGATTTTCTTGATTCGTTGAAAGTCAATCTAAGGGAGAAGTTTGCTCTTCTACAACTTGAATGTTTTTGTACTGAGACGATTGTTGCTCACCCGGAACTCACAGCTTACTTCTATTCGAATCTATCCTTTTTAGATGCGAATAGATTTTGCTTTAGTGTTAGAGACAAGGATTTTGTGGTTGATACGGACAATCTGGCTGATGTGATTGGGGGTGGAAAGAAGGAGTTTCCAACCAATCAGTGTGTTTGTTAGTCATGCTACTTTGGAGCTTGTTCGGGATAGGATTGCTGAAGGCAGGATCTCTTACTCCAGAATGAATGCATCCAATATCCTGCTTCACAATATTGTAATTAACTGTCTCAGACCCAAATCCACATAAAAAATTGATGTCTCAAACTTTGAAGCCAAGCTGATGTATGCAATCAATATCGGATACAAATTCTCTCTTCCTCATACAATTCTCATGCACATGTACTGAACAGTGGTGAAGGACAGGGGACAACTCCCTTATTATGCTCTTATTACTCGACTATTCAGACATCTCGACATTCAGCCTCCCAAAATTCTTTGTGTTCATACCATTGATACAATGGTAACTGAAAATGGTTTCCAAGATGCGTCTAAAGGAGCTAAGAAAGGTTTTAAAGAGCATGAAGGTGAAAGCTAGACAAGACTCTGTAGTAGGAAAAAGAAAAGGCAAAGAGCCAGTTACTAAACCAATTAAGAAGAAGAGAGCACTCCTCTTGTAGGATGATGAAGAAGATGAGGATCACCTCACTCTCACTGCTATTGCCTCAAAGAATTTATAGAGTTTTAGCTTTCCAGAGACAGAGAATCGAGAAAACAGAGCAAGAGAAGAAATAGAACAGAGAGATGAAGAAAAAGAAGCAATGAGAATAGAAGAAGAAGACAAAGAAGGAGAACAACAAGATGAAGGAGAAAGTCATGATGATTCTCCTCACCTTAATGCTGAAGAAAAGCAAGATCAAGAAGAAGAGTACTTTTTTCCACCATATGGCATAGAAATAGGGGGAGCCGCTATTAAAAAAGGTACTTCTTCACTTGCTAGTGATGATGTTAGTCGTTCTCCTGCAGAACCAGAGGATGTGTATGCCTCTCAGTTTCCTGAAGGTGATCATGAGGCTTCATCTCCAAGTTTGGATATCCCCACTGAGATCCCATCATCTGTGAACACTCCTCAAACTACACGTGCTGAAGCAAGTACTCAAACCGACAATACAACGGACTTTAAGAGACTACTTGAGCTTCTTTTGGAGATCAAAGCTCAGCTTTATGGATTGGAGTGTGAATTTCAGACCATGCAGTCAGCTCATTAAGCCTCTTTAGTTACGTTGCACGATCAGGTACAAGCCCTTTCGCTTCAAGTTCAAGATAATGCCAAGGGTGAAGATATTCAACAACTGAAGCAGGACCTGAAGAAACTGGAAGAGACTGTCACGTCTATGGGGGATTTCCAGCTAGTTCGTGTTCACAAGAAGCCCTAATTTTCATCCAACCCTTTTTATCATCATTTCTCACTTTTTGTTGTGACAAAAAGGGGGAGAGTTTATGCGGATTTGACTTCTGTTTTGATTTGTTTGGTTTGGTGATGGTTTGCTGACTTTATTTTTGGTACTTTGGACTGCTTTAGACTATTTGGATTTGAACTTTGATACTTACAACAACTTAGTTTGTGATACATATTGTGACTAGATAATTAGTTTGTTTTTGCGGGACTAGCATTTTTCCTGTGATTGCAGAATTGTTGATATACAGGTCTCAATCAATTTTTATCATAGATTACTTAAGTGTTGTTTTTATGGGATAAAAGTTTTAAATCTACAGGAAAGTTTTGTCACAATCAAAAAGGGGGAGATTGTTAGAGAAGACTCCTTATTGTTTTGAAGCTGACAAAGCCTTTCCAAAAAGTCTAGCCTAAAAGGTTGCAGACTCGAGTGTTATAGTTTGAAGATCTCAAGACTCTTCTATCAAAGTCTGAAGACTGAAGTTCAAAGTCTGACCTCACTGACAGATTCCAAACCAAAGAAAAGATTTACCAGGATGCGAGTTTATCTTTAAGGATTCGTTTCGTACGGTTTATGGATAATCTTACGGCTGGAGAAAGCACCTATGATCAATTATTCTTATTGAAATCAATTTGGATAAACGGATCTTTTGAAAGACGAAGTTTACTTGGAAGGTTCTAGTTATGGAAACCAAGAAAGACGAAGTTTCCTTCGAGTGTGTGCGTGAAAGAAAAATTCCAAAGTTTGAAGCTCTTAGTTCTTTGCTATTTCAATTGTTTGGCCAATCTTGTACTCAAAAGAGAGAACAAACACTCGAGAGACTTTGAAAGAGTGTAGTAGCATTTCTACACTGTGAAGTCGTCGATGTGAGACTGTAAAATCTATTTTGGTTCTTAGTGAAATCTAGCCAATGGGCTGTCAGTGCGGGAGAGTGGACGTAGGCTTAATCCAAGCCGAACCACTATAAACCTTGTGTCTCAATTTTCTTTCCTTGATCTCTTTACTTTAATACGTAACTTTACATAATTGCGTGTTGTCATTTACATCTTTAGTGTATTATCTTAACAAGGAAATTCAACTTTTCAAGTTTTGCGAGAATTTCTTTTAACACCTATTTACCCCCCTCTAGGTGTTCTCACTAGCCCTTACAGTTTTATCTTGAGAAATACTAATGATTGGCCTGGTAAGTTTGATAAAAGATCAGATGAAGGTATATTTTTGGGATACTCAACCACGAGCAAGGTTTTCAGAGTTTACAACAAAATATCTCACACAATGGAGGAGTCTATCAATGTGAGATTTGATGAAAATTCTCAAACTCACAAAGATTCTAATCAAGCAAAGCAATTCTCTGATGGAATTAATCGCAACAAGACAGTAAGCAAACAAAATCAGATGAACAACTTCAGCAACCAGAAAAGACTGAAGAGCGAGTCAACGAGAAACCTACAACCTCTAATGATAGGTTCAACAAAAGCTGGAAGCACAAGTCTAGTCATCCAAAAGATCTGATAATTGGAAATATTGATGACAAGATAAGAACTACATCGACTCTTAAAAAAGTAGTCAGCACTTTAGCACTTATCTTAAAGATTGAACCCAAAAGTACTGAAGAAGTGCTAACAGATAAAAACTAGATCCAAGCAATGCAAGAGGAACTTCAGCAATTTCATATAAATGAAGTGTGGGAATTAGTTCCTAGCCAAAGGATCATCCCATACTATGAAAAAAATGGGTGTACAAAAACAAGCTTAATGATCAAGGAAAAGTCACTAGAAACAAGGCAAGATTGGTCATTAAAGGTTACTCATAGGAAGAGGGAATCGACTACAACGAAACTTATGCGCCACTAGCAAGGTTAGAAGCGATCAAACTTTTACTTGCTTATGCGTGTTTCCATGGTTTCATATTTTTTTTTTAGATGGATGTGAAGAGCGCCTTCTTAAATGGTTACATCAAAGAGAAAGTGTTCGTAGAACAACCACCAAGTTTTGAAGAATCTAGAAAGTTTGATCATGTCTACAAACTGAAGAATGCCTTATATGGTCTGAAGCAAGCTCCTCATGCTTGGTATGAAAAGTTAACAACTTTCCTTATACAAAATGGCTTTATGAAAGGTAATGTTGATACTACCTTATTTATTCTAAGAGAAGGTAAGGAAATTTTGTTAGTTCAAATCTATGTTAATGATATTATATTTGGATCGCCTAATGAAAATCTTTGCAAGAGTTTTGCCAAGTTAATGCAGGACAAGTTTCAAATGAGCATGACGGGGGATTTAAATTTCTTCCTCGGATTGCAAATTAAGCAAACGCAAGAAGAGACATTCATTTTTCAAGAAAAATATGCCAAAGAACTGGTGAAGAAATTTCACATGGAAAATTCGAAGGGAGTAGAAACTCCTATGTCTTCATCTTCTAAGCTCGATAAAGACGAGAATGGCAAAAAAGTTGATAAGAAGTTATACATAAGCATGATTGGCTCTTTACTATATCTCATAGCCTTAAGACTTGATATCCTTTTTAGCGCATGCATATGTGCTAGATTTCAGTCAAATCTAAAGAGTCCCACCTCTTTGCAGTCAAAAGGATAATCAAATATATTAATTCTTATCCCTCTCTAGGACTATGGTATCCTAAAGGATCAGAGTTTAAGTTATCTGGATACTCTGATGCTGATTTTGCAGGTTGTAAGATTGACAGGAAAAGCACTTCTGGAACCTGTCAGTTATTAGGCAAGATGCTTGTTTCTTGGTTCTCCAAAAAGCAATCAACAGTTGCCTTATCAACTGTTGAAGCAGAGTATGTCACTTTGGGAAGTTGTTGCACACAAATCCTGTGGATGAAACAACAACTGAAGGATTACGGAGTAAATGACTCGAACACGACCATCAATTGCGATAATACCAATGTCATTAACTTGACGAAGAATCCGATTCTACATTCCAAAGCCAAGCACATCGAAATCAAGCATCATTTTATATGCGATCATGTCAATAGTGGTAAAGTGAACATTCAATTTGTTGATTCACAAAATCAGTTGGCTAATATCTTTACAAAACCTCTTAACAAGAAAGCGTTTGATTTTATTTGCAATAAACTTGGTATTATTAACCCATTTATTTCAAGTGATTAAGAACAGGGGTTCGTCGAGGCTGCTAAGTACATCAACGTGTGGAAATTTCAAATTCTTGGTGGTACAATTATTTGAGGAATCATATAATGTAAAGTTGGAAAGTGTGTGAATTATCTGAATATTTCCAATTGTCATATTTAACTTAATGCAAATAAATAATATTCTTGGAAATTGTGTCGCCTTCAAAAACCGTTTTACAGTTTTCTTTTCCAAAAAATTCGGTTTTCATTGCAAAAGCGTCATTTCATCTCTAATAAAAAGGAAGTTGCTTTTTTCTTCTTCTCCGTCGCTCTTTCGAGTGGATCTCTGTGAAACACCTTTGACTTTTCTTCTTCTTTTCTGCAAAAGATTGAAACTTTCTTTCTTTTTCAAAGTAACGGCTCCAAAATTTGCTTCAAAAACGAAGGCCAGACCCTCTGGTTCAAGGAGATCAAACCAAATTGCGGGATTGCATTCAAGAGTCAAAGGTAGCCCTGAGTTTTTCGAACTGTCCAATTCCTCTACGAGTGTTGATGGTACGGAAGCCTGCTCAAATCTTTCTCAGTTAAGATCAACTATTGCGCCTCTCAAGGCTTTAGGAGATAGTGAGGAAGTAATTTCTCGTTTACTAGCTAAGTATGGGTTTGCAAGTGAAGAGGCATTCGAACTTATGTTCGTTAATCCTATTCAAAGCATTCATCCTATTAGTGCTTGTGATTCTAGTGCTGTGCGAACTAGAACAGGAAAGGAGAAGGTGGAAGAAACTTCTGGTATTATGAAAAGAACTGATGACGATGGCAGAAGAGGGGATAACAATGAAAAGTCCTTTGCTAGTTTCTGAAGGAGAGTTATTGAGTATGAAGTAGATGCTGATCGGGGGGATAAACTAATTAAATCTGAAGAGCATCAGCAATGTTTAGAGCCCTAATGAAAAAAGGAGTTATCAAACAGAAGATGGTTGATTTCGACTTTTTCAAATTCACTGGTATTCATGTTAAATAATTCTTTGATGATCGTCTCCTCATGGCATTGTGCACAACATAATAACCTACTTACCCTACTCTTACTGCTTATTTCTATTCGACACTCTCTTTTTACTCATTGGATACCATTAAGTTCAAGGTATTTGATAAGTCATATTTGCTTCAAGCTTGGGATCTTACTAAATTGATGGGTGTTAGATTCTCAGAGTTTAAATCGATTGACATTGATCCTGATGTTGCATATCAACAAGTGTCTAGTATTGCCGATTTTTACCAGAGATGATCATTCTCATGTTTCTCATCAGTTGTTCCCCTTAAGATCGATGGTGCTTCACAAGATTATTATTAATTGTCTAAGGCCAAAAGGTTTTTCTACAACCGATGTTTCTCGATATGAAGTGAAGCTGATGTGGGCTATCTTAAATGGTAAGACCTTTTCTATTGCTCATCTTATAATTCTTCATATGTATAGAACTATTCTGAAGAACAAGGGGCAATTGCCCTATGGTTCTATAATAACAAAAATCTTCAGTGAATTGGGAATTGAGATTTCAAAGTAGTTAAGGAAACATCAGTTACCTTCATTGAAGATAGATGAGCAAATGATGCGGAAGATGAGTTTTAGGTTTACCTCTAAATGATGGAAAAACACAAGGGGAAGGATTCTGCAGATTGATGCAGAAGAAATTGCTCCAGAACCAACTACTCGTCCCACAAAGCGAAGAAGAATTGCTGAATCAAGACAACAATCTCGAGCCTTCCTACAAAGTAGTTAAGGAAACATCAGTTACCTTTACTGAAGATAGATGAGCAAATGATGCGGAAGATGAGTTTTAAGTTTACCTCTGAAGGATGGAAAAACACAAGGGGAAGGATTCTGCAGATTGATGCAGAAGAAATTGCTCCAAAACCAACTACTCGTCCCACAAAGCAAAGAAGAATTGTTGAATCAAGACAACGATCTCGAGCCTTCCTGCAAAGGCTTACTGAAGAGATGTAGGTTGAATCTAATGAAGAAACAGTAGACTTGGACGACATTATTGATGCATATCAACCTGACACTGATGATGAGGAGGAGGAGATATAAGCTGAATGAGGGACAAGAATAGATGTGGCTGCAGATCAGACAAAGAATATTATCACTGAAGAACAAAAGTAGAAAGATTTTGAAGATCAACCTATACCAACTACTGGTCAAACCAGCATGGTGGATGCTGATCTCACCACTGATCCAGAGACTACTGATGATGCTGCTGTACATCAAGAAACTGCACTAGAGCAAACTTTTGAAGAACTTAAGGAATCAGCTCCAGAGCAAGTCATTACTGGAGAACAAGAGTCTGCCCTACGCACTGATGATGATGATTCTTCCAAAGTTGCAGTATACACTCATGAGAAACAGGAAGAGCTTCATCGTGTTGAAGAGACTAAGGATACTTTTTCTGAAAACATTTCCTTTGAGATCCCCGTCAATCCTGACAAAGAAATTTCTATTGATCCAGAAGCCATTGGTGGTGATGAAAAGGCCCAAGGAAGTCAAGAAGTTCCTGATGTGGTGACTGAAGAGACTGTTTCTGATCTACCAGATCCTCAGAAAGCCCAAGACACTCCTCTGATCTCAAAAGATCATGTCATTGATATACCTACTGCTATAACTCATTCGATCCCTACTGCAACTAAAAGCACACTTGGTGAGCCGCTTATTGCTCCTACTTTATCTCCTGACCCAATCGTGTAGGATAAAGATAAAGGAATTGCAGAGGTTGAGGGGGACTCTGAAGCTGCTAAAAAGAGGCAAGAGGACATTGATATGGTGATGAAGCTTGGGCTAGAGACAGATCCTTCAAAAATACCTATTATCAACAGCATTGAAGACAGGCTGTTTCTTCGAACTTTGCTCAGAATGATGGAACACAAGGATCAGATGGAAGTTGCGCTGAAGAAATTATTTGTTTTTCTCCATACTCAGGTTGAAACTCTGGAGAACACAATGACTACTCTGGACAGCAGAATGACTTCCATGGAGCGAACTCTTGAAAATATGCAATATTATGTCCTGGTTCAACTGCCTCTAGAACATCGAATGCCATCTCCAACTCCTTCTCCAGCACTTGGTCCGGACCCTATGTCCAACCAACCATCCTCTTCTACATAACTCTCTGTTTTCATTATTTCTTCACAGTTTGGTTTGTTTTTTGCTGTGATCTGTTTGTGGATTGTTATTGGTAATTTCGCACTATGTTTGACGATTGGTATTATGACTTTGTTTGACATTATTGCTATGGTTTGCGGATAATATTATGTTTGGAACTTACCTTTTTTATTGTTGACAAAAAGGGGGAGAAAGTGGAGGTCGCGGAACATAGGTAGCATCATAAAAGCTAAGGGAATTGGTTAAAATTCCTTTGACCCTTATCTCTTATTTTTGTGCTTTATTGTTTAAATTAGCTTTATTTAACAAAGCAATTTATTTTTATCTATTGCACAATATTTTTTTCTAAAAGTTTTGCTTGACAAATGTTTTGTCATCATAAAAAATGGGGAGATTGTTGTGAAAATATTCCCTTATTGGTTTAGATGATTGACAAGACTTACTGACTTTGAAATTTGATTATAAGTATTTTTCAGGAAGGAAAGTCTGATGATTACGATTAGAATCAAAGTTGTGGATAATACTTTCCTATTCGGACAATCAATTAACTGGCTAGGAAGGAATATATTTCTCGTGCAATGGCTAAATGGACTGGATAACTTGCCATCTCTTTGGAGGAACTTGAAAATGAAGGTTTTCATAATAAAAAATCCTCATGTTTCCAATCTTGATTCAATCTTCGACAACGAGCTATTCTTTATAAACATAGGCACTCGACTTTTGGAAACCCAACTTGCTATATGGGTAGCAAATCTTACAGGAAGCTTTAACCTCGGCGATCCTCACACCATCAGATCTTCTCAACTAAATCCAGGACCAATGGGTGGATTGGCTAGATGATCCTCTTGAAGGCATGCCCAACGGTTAGCTTGGATCAGGAGGGGAATAAGAGGAGATCTCATAACAGAAGGACAATAATCCGCTTTCACGAGTATTGGAGCTTTTAATTCCAAAGTCTGAAGAGTGTTTGTGATCATTTTGCATTTGATTCGGTGAGCAAAATTGTATAATGTTTTAGAGGTTGAGAGTGTGTGAGAAAGCTATACACACGAGCTTGAGTGTCGGAGCTCAGATTTTGTAACCTCTGATTGGTTCTCATCAGTGGATTCCAGCCAATTGGCTATAGTACGGGAAAGTGGATGTAGGCTTGCAAAAGCCGAACCACTATAAACTTGAGTGTGCAATTCTCTATTCCTTACACTTTTAATTTTCTATAATAGAATTATGCACCGATAAGATCTGATCACTTCATCAAAAGTTGTCTCGCTAGAATTTTGAGTTAACCTATTCAATTCCACAAAATCACCTATAAACCCCCCTCTAGGTGATATTTTAGCCATAACAGAAAGGTCCCTCATGAACAATTAGGCTATTATCTTATGACTTTCCACAAAAACAACCTCCATTTCTTGAACCTTGATTTGAAAAGCAAATCGTTAACGGAACAAAGTTGAAGGAGCTAGCTTTTGACCATTCCATCTTATGAGATAGTAATTTTCGCACGTATAGAACGAACACCTTCTCATCATGCCACAAAGCTAGATTGAGGATCACCACAAAATTAGTATTTTGATGTCCCTTTGGCGATGAATATGAGACTTAAATCTGGAGATATGGAAATGAATGTATGACAGACGATGCCAGAGTAGCTGCCGGCAAGATTGCTAAACGTGGTGGTGCTGGACGTCCACTCCAACCAATTGAAGGTCCTTCCAAACCCGATCGGGTGTCTCGTGCAGCTCAAGGTTTTGAATGTCGCCGGAAATTATTCCCAATCCCTCCCCAGGACTATTGAGAATTGCAGGTACTGTATCCTAGTCTCTCCTTCTCTTCCACTACCTTTTTTTCCCCCCAATTTCATCAATATAATGCTCATGCAATTATTGATACAGCACCATCAAAAGCTACAAGTTGCTATCTTCGTTACATAGCAAAAGAAAAGTGCCTTGACTATAGGAGAATGAATATAAGAACCCTAATGACAATTAGGAATTAAAATAAATAAATAAAAAAGCGAGTAAGCCGTGAGCACAGGATGCTTTCTCTAATCTCTGAAGTCACTTTCCCTTTTCCCCTATTTCATAAGCCGACTCTTTTAAAATGAGTTGCTGAGGCTAGCCTGTTCTGTCGTCTTTTGTCATAACCATGGAGTAAGACTTTCATTTTGCTTATTTAAAATTCTAATTTGTAGTTTGAGAGAAGATATGAAAATGGAATAATACTACAGACGCCCATAACGAAACAGCATGGCAGGGTTTGGCTTGCTATAAAAATACTATACATTCGACGAGCTTATTAGCTTGTTGTCGCTTTCTTGACATGATAATTGTGTATTATTGCATAAATTATTACCGTTGTTATGGCCATAACCTTCGGTCCCCTCGTTAATGTGCATCATTCATACGAAGAGTCTTCTACATGTGATTCCGGAGAGCACTACTTCATAAAATTACATATCCTTAAAATATCCCCTTCAAATGCTCTTGCTTCGCTAATATGAATTTATAAGTCGGACCATGACCTGTTCTGGGCATTAGAATTTTAGAAATTCCAAGAGGCCGGCCTGGACTACACAATGAAGCATGTGTTGGTCTATTCTAAGGCATACATCATTTTTGGTTTTATTTATTTAGTAAGTGATAGAGATGCATGAATTTATTAGTATGAAAATTAATTGATTTATATAGGTTATACTAGGGGTGAGCATGGTTTTAGAAAGTTCCATAGTAGAACCTAGAACCTAAGAATCGAACTGGTGGGAACTTGTCTAGTTCCAAATTCTAAGGTTTACAGGGTAGGTATCAGGTTCCAAAAATTGAGAAACCTATTCAAAGGGATAAGTTTCAAGTTCTAGGTTGGTGAAACTTGGAACCTAAAACTTGAAATAATTTTTTGTGTTTTTCTTCGTCTAAGGCTTTACGCGAGCCTACAGTATTCTATGCAGTGTACAATCTAGAATCACTAGTCCAAACTTCAATTTTATGACTAAAATTTTTACTTTGTTCATATTTTATATTTTTCATGTGTCTAAATATAAGTTATGGTCAGTAAATTATAGCAATAAGGGTGGTTATCAAAGGTGATAATTCATTATAATCATTCAATTGATAATAAAAGTGAAATCTAAATAGACTCTAGAACCAACTCTGGAACTTGTAATTGGGTAGGTTCTAGGTCCAAGGTATACGAGATAAGTTTCAAGTTCTAGAAAATGAGGAATCTATTCAAATGAGTAGGTTTCAAGATCCAAGTGGAATTTGTACAGAACTTGAAACCACTCACCATAGGTCATATGGCTGGTTTAAAGTACTTTTCACACGGTCATAAAACAGAAATCGCGTCTATTAATGGAATGAGGTCGTTTACCTAGAATTTAAAAATTGTATACGTGTCAGGATTCTAGATATTGTGGTTGTAATGATATTTTTACATCACTAGTGTACTAAATAAATAACGTCTTTCAAAAAATAAATATCATTTCAGATCTATCGGCAACAAATGAATAGATACGTAGGCACGCATAGGAAAGGAGCATGCGATTGGCTCTAATAACCATATCGGCTATTACTACAAGACATTTGACTAAATGGGTGAAATCTGTCTTCAATCACCACCCCCCCAAAATAAAAAAAGGAACATGAGGGACTTGCAAGGATGCCAAATGGTGACGGTGAGCCAAATTATCACCGAGGCCACCGTGGTTGTGAAGAGGCTCCAGTCCCGGGAGGGTGTGCTCGTGCGGATAGAGCTCTACGTGGCTTCAGTTGCCTTCCTACTCCTCTTCCTCGCAGCTCTCGGCTCATTGAGGCGTCGGAACAGCAATCCGATGCTCAATGTCGTGCTGTGGGTGGCGTACACTCTCTCAGGCTACTTAATGACGTACACGCTTGGGCTAATGCACGAATTCCCATTCCGCAACCCACTGTTCCCGCCGTGGGCGAATTTCTTAATGATCTTTCTTTGAAGTGTTAGAAGAGTCAGCAGAAAAAACGACTAATTTTTTCGATTCGCAATAAACAAATTACCTAAGAACATACATTGAATCACGAGCGAACGACAGACGATACGACTTCACGATAGTCCAAAGACAATCACAAGAAAAGCATTCACGTTCCACAGTGTTAATGCCATTTGTCTTCTCAAAATAGAAATGGAAGTCTTTTTGTTTGTACGTCTTTGATGGAGTGAGAGAGAGAAAGGAAGAGCATTCTTTTATGAAACATGCTATTGTCATCAGTCAGTTATTTTTAGAAATACTCATTTATATACTTCCTTTAAAAGATAACTACTCGTACCCCTTTAAAAGATGCATTCTCAATCACATCACTCGAGACAAAACGGTGCCTTTTAAAGGCACTTATGATGGATGAACCAACGTAATATAACAGGAAGCTCAAACTCTTTATCTGCATGTATCCTTAAGGACAACAAGCAGTGGAAGAAATACGCTTGGCAACACTTGGTCACGTTCATAGGGTTACTAACATTGTGGACACTCTTATCTGACAACCTTGCCGTCAAGGCTGGCGGTCTTCCTGTTCTATCCTCCTAGTGCTTAAGACCACAGAGAGAGCACTATCGCTTCTGTCAGTGAGAGCGTTTGGCCGGGATCGAATGACAAACTGGGTCGCGTATCATATGAGCTCCAAGCATCGTTGTCCGGATCCCTGCGAAGTCGATCCTATCACTGAAAGGATACAAGTATGCGGTGAAAGTGAATCGGACCGTACTCGAGAAAGTCCGTGGTGAAGTCGCAGCACCAAAGGCAAGTTCCGAAATGGTTTAAAAGACACGAGAAGTAATTTTTTGACCACAAAAAATTCCAAACTAGTAAATTAATGACAAATTCACCTTAAATTAATTTTTTGAATGCTAAAAATTCCAAACCATCACATTTATAACAAGTATATCCTATTTTAGCTTCCATTAAATTAGATTAATACCATAAAAAATCATAAACTGATTTGCAACCAGGTAGCATTAGTACTGATCAACACATCATTTCTTAAAAAATAAAGAATTCTGACATGTTGAGACACGTTTTATGTTAAATTATCATTTTTGTAATTATTTCAAATCAAATTAATTTAATTCAAATTTACAAATAAATAACTAATAAAAAAATTTAGAATGAATTCACTCAAAAATATTAATTCACGATCTGTTAATATCATTAATCATTTCAATTTAATAAATTCAACTATATTTCATTCCAATAATCCATAAAACTTGGAGGAAAAAGATAATAGACAATCCACATTTCATTATCAAATATAATAAGAATTTTTTCTCCCTTTATTATTTTATGACCCGGGAACCGCCGTACGGCAGATAGCCGGCGACGTAAACCCAGGGTGACGCTAGTGCAGGGACCCACCTCCCACAGTGCCGCACTTAAGTCACGCAATTGCGCACATGGTGACTCGAACCTCCCCCCAACAGGGATGGGGGAAACGCCCGAACCAATACGCCCACAGCAAGGTGGATAAACGAATGAACTTTTACATATTTATAGTTTAACTCCTCATTTATTGAAAATTTTTAAAATTGACCACATGCGCATCGGAATTTTCTTCTTCTTCTTTTTTAATTTCAATTGATAACCAAAACTATCTTAAGGTACAGCTACAATTTGTATTTATGTTATTTCATTTTACACTATATATATATATATATATATATATATATATATATATATTTTTTTAATTCCTAGAATTTATGAGGGAAAAATCGACTCGAGACATGAGAGTTCTCTCTTCTAAAACAGACGTACCGTGAAGTAAGTACTGACACTAGAATAGCAATCCGAGTATGTATTGTAAGACCAATATACTAAATTGGGTTATTAACCGATGCGGTAGGTTTTACCCGGGAGTTTGACGCATGGCCATGTTTCACCCAACTTGTTGAGATGGTAACAGTGAGCTTGAGTGATTTTTTTTATGATCCCATGTTAATGGTCAAGATAAAATGGCCATTTCAGTGAGATTGAGTGGAAAGCCCTTTCAAACTGTGTTCTTCATTTGACATGCTCCAGAAATCCACATCTAAGTATGGATTGTCTTTCTACACTTTTCCCTATCGCAACTTTGATAATGCAAATCAACAAAATTGTCATGCATGAACTCCATTTGACTTGATGGATTGACAATATGTATAATCATGTGTGTTTTTGAGTATGTATCACATGTTGTCTGAGAGCCTTCGAAGATCGGAGATATCACCAAGTACTTTTCAAGGTTTGAATACTTGTCACTATCTAGCCTGGAGTCTTATTTCATTGACCTGGCATGCTCCTATAGTCCAAAGTCCTCACTTATTGACCCGGCGTGCTCCTATAGCCTAAAGTCCCCACATATTGACCCGGTGTGCTCCTATAACCTAGAGTCTCCTTTTATTGACTCGATGTGCTTCCGTAGTCCAGAGTTTTTCTCATTAACCTAGCATGCTCTTGTAGCCTAGAGTCCCCACTAATCGACCTAGTGTGTTTCTGTAGCCCAAAGTCTCCTTTTGTCAACCCAACATGCTTTCACGGTTCGTAGTTTTTCTCATTGACCTGGCGTACTCCTGTAGCCTAGAGTCCCCACTAATTGATCTGGTGCGCTTTTGTAGCCCAGAGTCTCCATTTATTGACCAGGCGTTGTCGCGACCAAAATTTCGGGTGCACCACCTAGGGTTTGGCTAATGGATTATTAAGTCTAAACTTAACTCGGGCTCTCCCAAGCCCATACCAATTCACGACTTAGATTCAAGTTCTTAACATGCCATTGATCTTTCAATTAAGAGTCACCACTAATATATTTTCGGTGGGTCGATTAGAAGATTTACTTTACTCCTACGAACCAGAAATTGTGAGTTCGAGGACTTGGTTACGCTAGACTTCTCTGACGCCCTTTTGGTACCCCTAACATGTGAGGTTATCATACGGGTGCACAAACCATCAATTTAACACCTAGATAAAACATTAAGTAAATTGCAGGACTTACCTCATGGCATCGAAAGCATCTACAGTGTTAGATCAGAATTCACATTGACAGTCCTAGATAAGATTTTTAATTAACACGCAATTATTTTTTTTCATTTATTTAATTAGAATCATGCTTTATGCAATGCATGCTACTAATCTAACATGAAAATGATATGGCAATATGACCTAAGCTATATGACAAAAGTGAAATATTTTGTGTTTTCTTAATGAGCATGTAACCTATCCTAGAGAATGAAATTAATTTATTCTAAGACAATTTTTTGTATTTTTCATGAAATTCGAAATTAGAAAAATGCGAAAATTATCTATGCAGGTTAAGATATCACCCAATTTGTATTAGGAATTAGATTAAGCCAAATCCTAATTTAAACTAGAACATTATCTTAACCAAGTAATCCTAAAATGCAACCTATCTGGGAGAAATTATCTAAACCTATAATTAATTTAAAAAAAATTAAACATGCAATCTTATTCTAACATACAATGACGTACGAAGAATGCCCTAATTTTAGTTTTTTTCTTTTTTTTTCTATGAAATTCGAAATTAAAATTGCCACATAACTAAACGTGCAATTCAAATTTTAAAAAAAACTAACATCCTAAATGAAAGCAATTTTTTGGATTTTTATTTTTTTCAAAAATTCGAAATAAATTCCCTATGCAAAATAACCCTAAAACAATAAACCTAATCTAACTCAAAATTTTTGGATTGTCTTTTACGAAAACAAAATCGATCAAACGACACGACAGTAAATCAGGTAAGATAAGATCGATATCCAAAGATCGACAAATCATATCCTACGCATGGGATCAGATTGGTCAATTTTAAATAAAATCGCGAATCGAATCTCGAATGTGAGACCGGATTTGCGATTTTCCGTGCGATTGCGAGTCGGATTTCGGGCGCAAAAATCGAATTGTAAATCCCTAATTTAAAAGGTTACTCGAATTGCAAATATCATGTCATATCGGGGTTTTCAATCAGATACATCAAGGAATACTTTAGATAAAGAAACAAAACAAATTAAAATAAAATAAAAACTACCTACTTTGAATTTTCTCTAAATTCGGGTTTAACGAATGGCGGCTCGTGGATCAAGGTAGAGGCTTGGCGCGGCTCAAGGGAGGGTGGCTGTGATGGCGGGCCACTGAGGATGGAGAGTCACCGTCGATCGGAGCTCCGACGAGGGGGCAACAGGTGCGCGGTGAGAGGGCAACCAAAGTCACGAGTGCTGCAGCGGCGTCGGAGGGGCGGCAACCAAGGCGGCAAGGGGGATCAGGCTATTAGCACAGCGGTCATCGTGGCTACAGGCACTGCAACAGCGTCAGATTGCGGGCAAGGGGGCCCGGAGCAAAAGCAACGGTGGTGGTGCTAGGACGGAGGGCAGCAAAGGCAGCAGTGGCGGAGGGCAACTCGACGGCAGGGGCTCGGTGGCTGACTTGGGATCTGTAGGCGAGATAAGGTGCGACAGTGTTGGTGCAATGGACAGCGCAAGCTCACGGGTGAGGCGGAGCTCCGGTGGCTGGCGCAACGGCGGCCGACTCGAGTCAGCTGGTGGCGCGGCAGTGCGAGCTCGCTAGTGAGGAGTGATCGACTCGGCATTTGCTAGCGTCGGGTTGCGGGCGAAGACAAGGATGGGAACAATGGTGCAGAGTCATCGGGTCATCGCGGATCGGCATAGCGGCGGTTTCGTCAGGCTGGCAGAGTGGCTCGGCAATAATGGACACAGCGACAAGCGAGCGGGCGAAAGCGTCAGGTCATCACAGCTGCGGCAAGGGTGATGAGCGGGGGGGAAGCAGAGGCGCGACGAAGCAGGCGAGTGCCGCAGTGGAGTGGTTATTGAAGGTTACAGACGGATGGGCTGAGGGCACTGCAAGAGCGACTAGGCGAACGGCTGGCGAAGCAACAGCAACTTCGCGAGCTACTAGTAGAGCGGCTATGGTGCGGCGAGGAGGCTACCGGCGTTGGGTTGAAGAAAGCCGGTGCAGACGGCGGGTGCAGGGAAAGAAGACAATGCCATTTTCTTTTGTTTTTTGTTTTTTTTTTCTTTTTCTTGTTTTTTCTCTCTCACCTGTGAGAAAATATTCAGTGGTTGCTAACCACCAGGTCAGCATCCTACGTGGCGCGCGTGAGCTGAAGTGGCTCCATTGAAATGTCGACACATGGCCTTGGACTTGGACCGGCTGTAAAATGAAGAAGTCTAAAAATTGGGCTTTTTTTTCTCTTTTCTCTGCCGGCTGGCAAAAAAAGGACACGACAATAAATGCTCGATTCGCACTTAAAAATTTCTCTCCTCTTTTCAATTTTTAGGGCTTTTTAGGTTCTCTCTTAGAGAAGAAGAAGCTAGACGCTTCTTTCTTTATCCAGCGCATCCAGACCTTCGCCTCCGCCTCCACCTCCCACCCCAAAAGCCTCTCCGGTCAAAGCTACTGCTCATATATGCCTCTAACATGTTGCCTCTCTCAAGAGCCTCGCCAGTCGCAGTTGGGTCCTGCGGCCACCTTCGCCTCCGGTGTTGCCTCTCGGAGCCCCATCGGTGGCTCCAACGAGCTTGAGTTGAACTTTGCAGGCGCTTCGCTCCTCTCTCTCACTTGGATTTTGGGAAATCAAGTGATGAAGAGGAAGCTTCATTTTTTTTTCTTTTCCTTGGCGACATTTGTTCGTGTTTTCGCCCAACCGTATCCCTGTTTCGACACCACCATGTAAAATGCTCCTTTGCCGTTGGTTAGCTCAAAATGATCTTGTTCTTTTATTACCACATTCTCTGTTGAAGTTCATTTCTTTTGAATTTTTTCTTTTCCCTCTCCTTTGCTCGGTTTTGATTTCGAGCTCAAAAACCCTTATTAAGCTCAAGATGCTTTACCTTTGTGAGCTCCGTGGAATGCAATCATGTTATCTGCAATCACATATGCAAAAAGAAAGAGTAAGTCCATGTAAATCAGAGAGGAGATGGTAAATAAGGGCTTTGCACAGATATAGATGGGCACATGTATAGTGTTTCAGGCTGACCAATCAGCCATTTTTGTTTCAGATTGCCAGGTGGAATTTCACAAGCTATTTTGCCAAAGAAGCAGTTAGGCAAAAATTCACAGAACTGTCGTCTTGGCGTGGCTAATGCACTGGAGGTCCCAAGTCGATGTTACATCCTGATGAATGGTGAAAAAGAAAGTTACATTTCAAATTCCTTTTCTCTAGCTAGGCAATAGATAGTAATTAGTTTCATGGTTTTCTGGATGAAGTATAGGTTCCTTTTGACATTAAGTTTTTCTTGGGGTCAAAAGACTTTGCTTCAGCAAGATGGTATATAATCAATCTCTAACTGATCTCATAGGCATGGTGACCAGTAAAGTCAATTAGAATCGGCAATCTTTTGGCATGTGTTTCATTTTGTTCTATATCGGGTTCTGTTATTGCATTCTCTAGCTCTTCGGGAATTTTGTTACAGAGCATGTTTAGTTTCTAGTCAATGTTTAAGTTGTCCATGCTATGACACAGATGACATTACGTTATTTAATCATCTTTTTGGTTTCCAATTAATATTTTCTTTTCCTGATTGAGTTCTCTAGGTAATCTCTTTTATCCTTACTTTTCTTAATAAGTTCATCTATTATTATAGGCACCAGGACTACCAGGTACTTGAATGTGAGTATGCAAAAGAGGCTTGAACTTTTTTGGCCCCTCTGCTGATGTAGACAAAGCGTGAGGATAAACAAATTGCTTTTGCTGAGAAGAGCTTTACCAAATTTAAGAATCACAATAACCATGGCAACGAAGGTTTGAGATGAGTAGCTCAGGTCGTTTTAAAAGTATGCAAATCTCTACTAAGTTTCATTCTATTTGCTCGAAATATCTGAACTATGTTGTCATTCTGGCTTATCAGGTAAAAAGAAACAATAGACTATATAGCAACTTGGAGGATTGACATAGATGAACTTGCAATCAATTTGTGAGGAGGCCTTGATATGCATCTGGTCGCACAACTATTATCAGACATTCAATTTGGCCTTCCTCGAAGATCAAAGGATTACTCCTATCTAGTCTTCCTTGAAGATCAAAGGATTAGTCCATCATGTTACTTAGAACAATGTTTAGAAAGACTTCTTGGCAGTCGTGTATAAGATATTGTGACAAATATTATTGTGCTTTAACTAATTATTCTTAAGCTCGTCTATCGTTCTGTCAAGATTCAATTTTTGATCTTCATTGGGTTTAGTTTATTGAGCTAGAGCACCATTGGACATGAATTATGTTCCATATATGCTTTGACAAGCACTATTTAAAGCTCTTAGTTGACTTTACCCTATATGATATTTGTTCTAAAGAAGGCAATTTGCAGCCATATATCGAGAATGAGTGGACAAGTGATTCTTAATCACACCAGCATATGAAACACAACAAGAGCGACTATTTTTTTCCCCGGCAAAACATCAACTCTCTCAACCGATTCAATAATCTACACCACAGTAAAACTTGGCAGATTAATGTTGCTTGAACAATCTAAATTAAACCGATTGTTTCCTACACTCGAAGGCAGTAAACAAAATACAATTTCCGTCAGAAGTGAACTACAAAGAAGCTGTCCATGGAAATATAAGTTTAGTCATATCATTTCTAACGAGAGAGCTCTTCGGTAGTTGCCAACTACAACAATTTTTGCAAAAACACTCTTAAGCTTACATGAGTGCAGCTCTGTGTCTCAGTAGTCCAACCCTGTATTTGTGGGCATACTTTGATATCAGCTTCCTCTGGAAAACCAAACAAGAACTTAGGAGCTCTTCACAAAGAAAGTGGAATGTCCTTATAAGTGGTCCAACTAATGTCATTTGAGATCAATCCAATGATAGAAATTAGTGGATGGGGCAACTATTCTCCTTATTAATCTTAATCAAAAAGTTTCCAATAAAGTTACAACTACATGCACACTTGACAATGAGCTCAGACAATTTTTTTTTTTGTGAAGATAAGAGAAGAGCTCAGACAATTTCCAATCAACTTCAAAGGTAAAAAGACCAGTTTTAGATGCACTAATTTTCGATGGTGTTGAAAATTTCAATTTCATCTATCAATATATGTTCGAAGCATGCCTCACAAATACAATAGATATTTGGCTCCCCACCATTATGCAAATAATACAAACATATTTAGCCTATTCGATAGACCATAGTCACTGTGGAAAGTTTTTATTTTCCTTGGGTATCCTTGGATAAAAAAGACTAGCCATCAAAGTAAAATCTACAAAACAAATTAGTTCCAGTCCTCCAGATGAAAAAACTATACATGGGGAGATTCTAGAGCAATACTATGAACCTAGTCTACAAATTAGTTGTTTCCAGATCATAAATGCATAAAACATGCCAGAAGATCATCTTCTACCAGTAAAATGCCTCAAAGTCATATGAAGGGCAAAAATTGAGTAGTGCCATGTCCACACTTTTGTATATACAAGAGAAACAGCAGTGTTAGAAAGATGAATAAGCAATGATCTAGGCAAAGACAATTTACATATTTGCAAGGGATGCTAAGTTTCTTGAGCTTAAGTGTGCGGGAAACAAGTAAACTGTTGAAGTCACCAATCTTAGAGTCGAGCTTGGCAACATGGGCTTCGACCCTCCGCCAATACCCTACAAAAACTCCAGTATCCCAACCTTCACTGCACAAAACAATGCAAGACAAGACATATCATTAGGCCTGCAACTCACGGTTGAATCGGCATGATTATGAACTTTTGCTTTGACCAAATGAAGATTCTAGAGCACCAGTTGCCATTCACTCCAGCATAAAGTGAAAACAATACCAAACCTCCTTCGAACCTACAGCTACATAGATATGGTAGGTCTTCACACCAAAACCTATAGAACCACTCGTCTTGAAGACTAAAAACTAATTGCATTAGAATCAACTCGTTATACTACTCGTAGCTGCTTTAGCTAGCATACACTATAAACGGCACGGCAACGATACATGGCACAACCATCCCTGTCCATCGCCCAAAACACTTTTTTCTTGTCACTGTGATTAAGCTCATTTACCCATTATCACAAATAGACCCATCATAAGTTACTTAGCTCCAAACACGATATAATTCAAAAAACCCATCTCAAAGCACATATTTCTCTACTTCATTAAGCTAATCGGCACGGAGAAAAAATAGACATTTTGCTCTCCAAATGCTTCTGTCGGTAGCTCTATGCAGTACTAGAATTACGTAGCTAGTAAAAACTGAAATTTAACCTACCCGCATACTGAGCGCATTTGGAGAAGAATCTGGAAAATGCGGGAGCGAACGAATCCGATTGAGCTCACAAAGGTAAAGCATCTTGAGCTTGCGTAGGTTTGAAAATAAGGGGTTTTTGAACTCTGTTGACGCCTAAAATTAGGCTTTATTATTTTGTTTATTTAATTTTCGGATAATAAACCAAAAAAGAAACGAAAAAGAAAAGCGAAAGCGGAAAGGCAGCCCCCCCTCCCCGCGTGGGCCTTTAGCCCATCGTTGCCTCAAGCCCGGCCCCCTCTGTGTCGTCTTCTTCCTCGCGCCACTGAGGAGCACGCGTGGGTAGGCGCGATGTCGGAGAAGCTTGAGCGGACGGCGGTTGCGTGCGGAGCAGAGGAGCAGTTGGCGTCGACTGGACGTGACCGGAGGAGGTGATGATGGCGGATGGGACGGCGGTCCAACCGGCGGGTCGAAGCCTCGCCGACCGGCCGCTCCCGCGCCTATAAATAGAGGGGGGCCACCGTCGACGAGGAGAGGAAGATAGAGGCCGGAAAAGGGTCGAAAGCTGCAGATCCTCGAAACCTCCCACTGAGAGACTTCAAAAGGGGGGCCGAGGACGAGCACGCCGAGATCCAAGGTCGGCCGGAGAAGCGAGCACAGAGCGGACACAGAGAGAGAGAGAGAGGCCAGCCGAGGCTTGGGGTCCCCGAGAGACTTCGGGAGCTCGAGTTCAGGCCGGCCGTGGTGTGGTGAGCTTGGAGGGGTCCCCGAGAGACTTCGGGAGCTTGACGAGCGAACCCAAGGGAGAGAGAGTGTTCCGCGAGATCCGACCAAGACCAGCCTCGCCGTCACCGTCGTCGCCGCCGCGTTTCTCCACCATCGCGAACTGCCCTCCTGCCGTCGCCGTCCCCGTTCGAGAGAAGGTAAAAAGCGTCGCCGTTACCGTTGCCGTCGCCGATGTCGCCTTCGTCGTCGCCGCCGCCGATGTCGCCTTCGTCGTCGCCGCCGCCGTAGTCGCCGTCGCCGACAAGCATCCCGGTTTCCCCCCTCGGCGCCGCGGATTCGCAAACCCTAGGGTTTGCGATTTTCCGGGTCGCCGAGTCGGATCTGGGTCTCGAAACCGGGTAGGGTTTCACAAGATTCGGGGGCGGCGGGAGTCGGGTCGCGAATCGGAGCCGGGTCGGGTAGGGTTCGCAGGGAGCCGAGTCGCGAGGTCGGATCGGATCCGGGTCGTCGGGCTGGGCCGGGCGTCCCCGAACGCCCGGCCATGGCGTCGTTTAATGTGATAAAAAAATCCGGAGTCGAGCCCGTCCTCGTTCGGGTCGCCGGCCCAGGTTGGACACAACCCGTGGATCCGACTCCGAGTCGGTTTTTATTTTAAAAATAATATTTTAAATAAAATAAATAAATAAAAAAATTTATATTTCGAAAAATCAAAAAATCAAAAAATAATTTATTTTCCGAAAATATTAAAAATATTAAAAAATAATTTATTTTCCGAAAATCAAAAAATAAAAAATATTTCATATTTTCCAAAAAAAATGCCAAAAGCCAAAAAAATCATGAAAATGCCAAAAAGACTTGTATTTTTCCAAAAGAGTACCCAAAAAAAAAAACCCCAAAAAATCCCATTTGTGTCCAAAAAATTAGAAAATGACTCAAAAAATGTTTTTCCTCCCAAAAATGCATGGAAAATCCCTCGAACATCCAAAAAACCTCAGGGTTTAAACAAGATTAGGTACCGAAAGGGCATTAGTGATTAACTAGTGTAATCAAGTCCCCGATCCTAATTTCTCTGGTTGCGCAGGAGTGAGTATTTCTCCCGATACTTCACTTGGGTTTCTAATCGACCCACTCCAAATCGATTAGTGGCGACTCCATTTTAAAAATTGATTTATAGGTTAAAAACTCAAACTATTAAAGTCATGAATTGGTGGACTTGGGAGAGTCCGGGCTTAATAAATTCAGCCGAGCCATTAGCCTCCTTAGGCGCTCGTACCCGATTGCGGGCGCCGAGAAAAAAAAAGAGGCCGCGACAGCTTGGCGACTCCGCTGGGGACTTTGAGGACTTAGGCCATTTTATATTTGTTTAAATGCTTTGCTGACTTGGTTTTTTTTTCTTTTGTGCAGGGTAATAGCTTAAAGCTTTTTTATTCTGTTAAAATAAAATGTTTTGTGATTATAAACTGCTGTGCATTCTTAAATGTTTTAGCACTACACATGGCACACACAACCCGGCCGCCGGACCTGGGCCGCCATAGGATTTCTAGGATGGTGTTAAGAAAGATACGACCTCGAACGCAAGACTGCGATGTAGAGGTTGCCTTTCTTTTCCCGAATTTCTTAGCCGAGGTTAAGAGGGTATGCTGCTAACGCGAGACTGCGACGGGCGGATACCTTTTAATTTCATCAAGCCTTCGAGTTAGAAATCGAGCCGCACGTCCCATGCGCATGTCTTTGTGCTTGCCATTTTTCTTTAAAAGAAAAGTGATTTCTTTACTTTTACTCAGTCTTTTTATTTGGCCCATGGCAATTTAGGATAAGCTTTTCAAGTCCCGCCTTATATGCGATGGGGAAAGACGATATCCGGTTCATCCCTACTCCCAAGGCGAGCTCTTCGATGGTGGGGTCAATTAGATCGCCGCCCAAGAGCGTGTGAAGGCCAAAGTCGGTCATCTCCTATCGTTGATCCAAATCACTGTTCGCCCCGAAGTCATACAAGCCATGGCACATTTCTCGGTGCCCGAAGACGGTTACTTTTATATTCGGTAGGTTTGAGCTAACCCCAACCCCTTGGAAGAATACAGCATCATCACCGGAATGCCTCTTAAGAAAAAGCTCATCAAACCATCAACAGGTGCCCTCCCATGGCGCGGGTTGGCACGACTTTTAGAAACTGAAATCCATGTCATGAAGCAAATTCTTGAAAACAACCATAATGTATGCCCTTTAGAATTCATGAATGCATGTTTTCAAAACCAGCCTATGACCCAAAAAAGTGAGATTTTCCTCCGGCCTTTTTCGGGCTCATCGTTTTCCCCCATTAAAGAAATGCCATAACTCCCAAGATGGCATGGATAGTTGATCAGATCTTAAGAGGGGGGAATTATGTCAACATGATTTTAACTGAAACATTCTTGTCCTTTAATCGTTTTAAAGACAACTCGGAGAAAATCATGCGAGCCTCTCCTGAAATTTTACAAGTCTGGTTATTTTCTCACCTAAGCGAATTTCGAAACTTCATGCGATCGTCTGAAACAAATGCTTTCGAAAATCCGTTACAAAAATTTATGGTTCTAGGACCATGCATTCCCAATCAAAGCTGTTTAAATTGGGTAAACTTCCTAAGAGACCCAGCTCCTGAGGCATTCCAATGGTGTGCTGGTTGGTTCCATGAAAAGAGAGCTCGCTTTGCTTACATACGCACCCGCCCAATTCCATTGCTCGGCCTCACCGGCGCCATTCCCTATTACCCGTATCGGGTAGCATGACAATATGGAGCCCTTCAAGAGATCCCACCGCCTTTCAAGAGGATGATCCCTCCAGTTCTTTTCAACACAAGCTGTGACTATGCATTCGAAATTTCTATCACTGAGGAAACCTGGAACAGCTGCCATCGCAAAAGGATTGTGGTACCTGAAGGGCTTGAGGGAGAAGAAAAGCCCACCACGCCTCCATGTCCTACATCCATAACCATCGCATCCCGAAAGATGGAAGCCATTAGTCCTCACTCGATCAGCGAGAGCAGCCAACACGAGCAAGCGAGCTCATGGAGAGGGATTTGGGAATGGACTGGATGCACACCTCAGAGCCAGCCCAAGGAAGCAGGCGTCCTCACAAGAACAAGGCTCCCCGTCGCATATAAATTAGTAATCATGTGCCTCTTAGTGTTAATATTGTGAAGGTTTTGTCCCATTGTTTAGGGACTTTTTTTTTTAATGTCTAGTATTTCATTCTCGTCTTTTCAATTGCAAGTTCTAGATGTCGAAGTCTGCGGTCTATAAAATCCTCTTTTGATAAATAAGAAAGTTAGACCATTGCCATGGGTCAATCTTTGTTTATTGTCGTGCTCATTCATTGTTTTCAACACGAATGTAATTATGAATCGCCGGCCACCAATTGCTTGTGAATGGCCTCATGCAATAGGACCCGATCAGAATGATGTACAAAATTGCCTTATTAACATTGAAGACGGCGTAGGACAGATGTCCATTGTCCTTCAACAACTCTTAAGACAAATGAAATCCACTCAAGCTGAGCCCAACTCTATAGTTGCCTCAAACACCGTCATGACACCCGCAAATTTGCCAGAAAATAGCCAGTACCATAGACAGTTTGAAAGGATCATGAAAAAGTTAAGCCAGCTACAGGAGCAGAATCCCATGGACCTATCCAATTACGCGGCATTGAGATCCCCGAAAACTCAAAGCACCCGAATGCGAAAGGTATGCTTTGATACCTCCCGCCCAGAGACCTACTTTGCAGGCCTACCTGGTTCGAAGGATGATTCAATCGTACCAACCGAGCTTGACTAGCCCCCGCCGTTGCATGGTATATTGTCGAAGATTAGTCTCCTTAAAACCTCGGATGGAACTAATTCATGTTTTTCACCAAGAATATGATATTGACATCAACCTTGACATAGCCTTGCCTTACGAAAAACTGATGATTGCGGAACCGTTAGTCGCTGAGATAGGAGAAGATCATGTTAATGAAGCCTTGCATGATAAATGGGCAGCTGAACAACACCCTATTACTGGAAAATTTCCCACTAGGAAAGGCAAGGAGCCTTTGTACGAGATCAAAGACAAAGAGCTCGTTCAAGACCGGCACGACCGGACGACTCCCCAAGCTTACTCCAAGAGCTAGGGTCCAAAGAATACCAACCCCTATCAACTTGGGAAGTGAATTAGATAGTGAAACTCCAATGTCTCTCACTTCCTTTGACAGAATCGAGCTGGCAAAACGAAGGGCCTTACTCAAAAGGTCTAGACTAGAAGCCAAGAAAAGAAAGCCTAAGCAAATCAATGCAGCGTCTGTCGACGAGCCACCACACCCAAGCTTCGAGCATTCCCAAGAATACAGCTTTGAAGACTTCCCGGCCCTAGAATACAATCCTAAGGACTTCCAACGTTATTTCGACAATGAAACTGACGATTCATCGTATAACTGTTTCCTACTCTCATCCGGGGATGAAGGCCTGTCAGAAGAGGAAGCATACGTCTTTATCCGCTATGATCCTAACGAAGTACTAAGCTTGTCCTCTGACCATGAGGATAGCTTCAATACTTTATCCTCATTCGGAAATTTTGACCAAGAAGAAAGCAATGGGTAATCTCGGTAGAATCCAACTCCCCGAAACAGAAAATTCACCACTACAACAGTATGCAAAGGGGAAAACCAAAGGGCCTAACCAAGACATACCGGGCTCGTCTTGCCCTCATAGGATCCCGACCTGCGGAGAGATGTGGATACCTAATCTCCGCAAGTATAACGGCACGACTTGCCCCGTGGTCCACTTGCAGTACCTCCATGCTGAAATGAGTCGGTACTATGGCCCGATGTCATTCACCGCTCAGGCCTTCCAAGAAAGTCTTACAGGGTCTGCGTTGCAATGGTTCGTCACAGCAGACATCTACCTCATGAGAGATTGGAATGAGCTGTCTTCTGCATTCTTGCTTCAGTATCAAAGCCAGATTGGAACTGAAGTGCCTTGTCAGAACTTAGTTCACTTCAGAAGAAGACCAATGGAGGATTTACGAGCATATGCAAGAAGGTGGGAGGCTTTTATGATGCAAACTTACCCTCAATTGGCTGAAGAAGAAATGATAAAGCTATTCATAGGGGTTTTACCTCGCAAGCATCGTTGTTGGTTGTATGGGTTGCATTTCCATAGCTTCAATGAAGTGGTCCTCTCATGCGAATACTTCAAGTCTACTGGAGGCGAGGAACTCAAAGGCGCTTGATTTCAAAACCAACACTATCAAAGCACTCCTTTACACAGGAGTTTTCATGGGTTTTACTTGTTTTTATAATTTCATGTTTCTTATCTTATCTAGTGTGCTACGGTTGTATTTTCCATTCCAAATACTCTATTGTACAGTTATAATATTTTGTTTTAAGAGCATGAGGCGGTACTCCAAACCAGCCCCCAGTGATGCTATCCAACCATGAAAAATATATCATCCAAGGAGAATACTGAGGGTTGGGCTTCCTCATGCTTTTTCTCCCCCAAAGACGTATTTTGAAAATAAAAAAATATTTCATCACCCAAAAGCTTTTGTTAAAACAAGATGATAAATCTAATCATGTTTGTCTTTCTGACTCACTCAATTCATGTCTCGGAAGATCATTCCCGTCCCCTTTGACTTAGTGTGACAGAGGCATTTGAAGCAAGCACATCGTGTGAACTCGCCAAATTCAAAGATACCATGCCAAGAAAACAGGGGCAAATAGAAAGAATCATCCTACACCAAAAAAGGGTAAGTCTTATTCTCTGAATATAATTTAGAAATGATGTCCTTTCTCTTCCATCTACAGGAGACGAAGGATGGGATGTAATAGGCACATGCATATTATCAAACTTGAAGCATGCATGGCATGATAACTCGAGGCAGGATGTCGTGAGTCCATCAACGGGACTTCTAGCTTCGACAAGCTCGGGCACAAGGAGGGGATCTTTTCTCTCTTTTGAATTGGCTACCGTCAACAATGTGGAAGAAATCCGAGACAATTGGCGGTCTCTAGCCCGTACTCAAAATGAGGACCTAGAAACCCGACTTCCTATTCGTACGCATGCTCGCAAGAAATAATTGCCATCGAGAATTGGAGGTTTTGATTGTCCATCTCGGATTCCATAGAAGCTTGAAGTACACGACTTTGCTCAATGCTGCTATAGTTAAAGACAAAAGGAGAAATTCCACAGAAGGAAGGCGTTAAAGATGGATCAACGACCAGCAATCATGCATACATGGTCACAAGTGAGGAAGGCCAATCGAAAGAAATATCAAACTATGCCAAGACGAAAAGGCTGTCATCGACATTCAAACATCATTAGGAGTCAATAGATACAAACTTTGGAGAAGGGTAATTTGGTATCGTTTCCAATACTCCCACTATCTAAACCCGCTTTTGACGCATTTTCCCTATTTGACAGGGAGCATCACAACTCAAGAACCAAACTCAATGGTTAGGCAAATCAATATTGGCCAAGCTAGTACGTGGAAATGACCCACATCAAATTCATCTGGTTTCGTGTAAAAAGACATGTCATCTAGAGCCAATTCGAGAATAATTGACCTAATGAAGCGAGGACATAGGACTTCGTGTCCCCATCTCACTTCAGGTCCATCAAATCATTTGCAAACCAGTGAAGGGTAAAGTTGTATCGTCTTCCGGTTATTCGACTCTTGAAAGAGTTCATGACTAACACATTCCCTCTTGTTTGTTGCGGATCACCTGACTGTCAAAAACAAAGATAACAAATCAATGAGAGGCATGACAAACTCTCCCAAGCAAAATGGCGTCTCAAGTATTGCCAAAGCAAATGACAGAAAATCTTCGGCCTCAACTCACATTTAATTTTGGCCAAACTAATTGATCTACTTGTACATCTTCTCTTTCGCGGGGGCAAAAGCGGAGATGCCCGATCGATTCCCAACCCCGACTGATCATTCATGTGTCATATTCCTAATCAATAGGGACAACCATCGACGTCCATTTGCGAATAACCCTTTTGATGTTCAAAATCTAACATATTTGGAAACACCATTATGTTAGCCCATAAAGTTGTCAATAGGGTCTTTTGCGAGTCAAAACCATTCACTTGTTTTGAAGAGTTCAAACTCCATCATATTCGAAATGTTGCATGTCATTTCCAAATGAATTCTGCATGATGATTTCGTTTGTCTAAGCCACTGATTCCACTGAGGATTATCAGAATAGACAGCTAAGTGAAGAATACAAGATTAATTGAGCATGCTGGATGAGGCGTGTCGAATGATGACGGCAAGCCATATCCTACACACCTCCCCCATCTATACACTTGTGAGATGAGTGCAGAAGATTCCATGGCTACAGGGTAAAGAGTTCTCTCGCGAATGGTACGATAACCAAAATAGTGAGAGGCATTCCATCGCTCACCCCATTGAGCCCCATACATTGGTGAAGCTTCTCTCATACCCCCCGTCAAGAACAACCCCTACACTTTGGGGCGGATTAGAAGCGAAGCAACATCACAAGGTGAGAAGAGAGATAGAAATTTTCTTGCTCGCACTTGCATCAATCTTTGGGTGTCTTTATTGCATATGAACACTCACATTAATTTAAGTGCCCTAGAGTCATGAAGAGCCATTCTTTCTTTACGCACTTGTATTCATTGTACAACCCAATTGAGTCTGTAAATTCACCCTCACATGGAGGCAAAGCAGAAGCTACTACCGTTTGAGCAGCATAATCAAAAGCGCCGACAAAAGATGAAGACTCAATAGTCTAACAAAGGCGTTTGCTTGAACTTGTCAAGATCAGCTCTCAAGCAACAAGAATGAAAAAACATGGGCATAAAAAAGCAGTGTACCTGGTAAAAGCAAGGTCAATGCCCATAAATGAAGAACTGGAATAAAAATAGGGGCATGAAAAAGCAGTGTGCCTGGTAAAAGCAAGGCCAATGCCCCCCAGTCAAAAATGCAGCCAAGAAAATGTTGTTGTGGTCCATAGAACCTCCATTTGACAGTGAGAAGAAAGACTAGTAACAAATGCTAAGGCAATCACTAGCTCTACCTTTTTACACATGAATCAAACCTACGTTGCATCCCATTGTAAAAGTCTCTTCAAACTAGGGGCACTTCAATTAACGTAGGATTTCATATGTTTATAAGCATTGCTCGAAGAAGTACGAGCAAGACTATTCTATCTCTTTTCGCAGGACTCTTGACTTGCAAACCTGGAGATGATCATGCGGCACTTCGTTCATGAGCCTTGACCTCGACGGTCCCATTTGATGAGCCGTTGACCAAGTCTTCATCACAATTTCAACAAGACCTCTCACATTGGTAAAGTCGTACCGTTTGCGAGAATACTCGAACCCCTGCTGACATGATGACAGTGAGATAGTGTGGTCCTTATGAATCCTGCATCAATGGTCGATAGCCTTTTCCATGAGAGTGAGCGAAAAGTCCTTTCGATCGAAAGTCCCTCATCCGGCATGCTCGAGACATCTACATTCTAAATGAAGGTTGTCTTTCAAAATCTTCCCCAGTGAAAATCAAAAGATGCGTAACTGACAAAATTATCATGCATGAATCTCATTTGAGCTCATGAATTTATAGCATATACAATCATGTGTGCATATTGTGCAAATAGTAAACATACTCTCAGAAATTAGAGATATTGCTAGGTAAGCATTCCCCTGTCTCCATTTATCTTAAAGTACCTATCACTGTCTAGGTACTCTCTTCTTGACACTTGACCTATTCGAGTTGTCCCTGGAGTTTCGATTCTTACTGGTATCTTAGCATCCCATTGTCTTTGAGTTCCAGTCACCGTTCGGATACTCCCTTTTCCCGACACTCAACCTGTCCGAGTTGTCCTCAGAGTTTGGATGCTTACAACTGTCTTAGTATCCCATTGTCTTTTAGTACCGTCCACCGTCCAGATACTCCTTTTTCCTGACACTCGACCTATTCGAGTTATCCTCGAAGTATTGATGCTTGTGACTGACCAAGTATCCCTTTATCATTGAATACCTACTGCTGTTTAGGTATCCCTATTGTCTTTGAGTACCAGTCACCGTTTGGATACTCCATTTTTCTGACACTCGACCTGTCCGAGTTGTCCCTAGAGTATTGATACTTGTGACTGACCAAGTATCTCTTGGAATACCTACTATTGTCTAGGTATCCCCATATCGTCAAAGTACCCACTGTTGTCCAGGTACTTCCTTTTCATGACACTCAACTTGCCCAAGTTGTCCCCAAATAATAGCAGTTGTTCAAGCATTCCACTACTTTGTGTGCCTACGCCTACCCAGGTATGCTTTCTTACACTTGGACCAACTGAGTGGTCCCATATCATATCATTAAATACTTGTGTTCATCCAAGTATCCCAGTACTTTGTACACCTATGGCTATCCAGGTGTTCCACCCCTTTTGAGTGCCTGCGGCCATCCAGGTAAGCCTTGTGCTACATTCAAGTTTATGTTACCAGGAGGTGGGAGACCTTCACGAATATGCGAGGCACGCCCTCGATATTCCCAATTACCAGAAGGTGAGAGACCTTCATGAATATCCAAGGTACGTCCTCGATATTCCAACTACCAGCAGTGAGAGACCTTCACGTATATGCAAGACCCATCCTCGATATTTCCACACGAACATCTCAGGTATGCCTTGATTCTTCCTTCATAGTTTGTACCTATGATCGTCCAGGTACCCCTTCGATGCTTGTGATCATCCAAGTATCTCCGAAGAGTTTGTGCCTGTGATCATCCAGGTACCCCTTCGATACTTGTGATCATCCAAGTATCTCCAAAGAGTTTGTACCTGTGATTGTCCAGGTACCCCTTCGATACTTGTGATCATCCAGGTATCCCCCAAGAGTTTGTACCTGTGATTGTCCAGGTACTATCTCCCAACAAACAGATGCCCCGAGAAAGGTCAGCACATCTCCCGTCACGACGACCGAAGAATGGTTCGGGTCCGAGACAAACCACTGATTACTCCAATAGGCGACCGAAGAATGGTTCGGGTCCTAGACAAATCATTGATTGTTTTAACAGGCGACCGAAGAATGGTTCGGGTCCTGGAGAAGCAATTTCCCGTCACGGCGACCGAAGAATGGTTCGGGTCCGAGACAAACCACTGATTACTCCAATAGGCGACCGAAGAATGGTTCGGGTCCTGGAGGAGCAATCTCCCGTCAAGGCGACCGAAGAAAGGTTCGGGTCCTAGACAAACCATTGATTGTTTTAACAGGCGACTGAAGAATGGTTCGGGTCCTGGAGAAGCAATTTCCCGTCACGGCGACCGAAGAATGGTTCGGGTCCGAGACAAACCACTGATTACTCCAATAGGCGACCGAAGAATGGTTCGGGTCCTAGAGGAGTAATCTCCCGTCAAGGCGACCGAAGAAAGGTTCGGGTCCTAGACAAACCATTGATTGTTTTAACAGGCGACCGAAGAATGGTTCGAGCCCTGGAAAAACAACCTCCTCATATCACCAAGTAAGATGACGCCTTGATACTTGCCAAACTCGGGGCTCACACCCTATCTCACTCAATCCCGGTAAGTAACTACAGGTATCTTCTTATCTGTCTTAGTATCTGTAATGTTATATCGCTCTTTTCCGCATAGAGTAATAGGTCATAAACAAAATATAATCTGCTACGCGCGCGTGGATAAAGTTTAGGCATTAGTCTGTCTTTGAATGCAACCTCTGCGAACTCACCTTCAAAGAGGGGCAGCTGTTGACGCCTAAAATTAGGCTTTATTATTTTGTTTATTTAATTTTCGGATAATAAACCAAAAAAGAAACGAAAAAGAAAAGCGAAAGCGGAAAGGCAGCCCCCCCTCCCCGCGTGGGCCTTTAGCCCATCGTTGCCTCAAGCCCGACCCCCTCTGTGTCATCTTCTTCCTCGCGCCACTGAGGAGCACGCGCGGGTAGGCGCGATGCCGGAGAAGCTTGAGCGGACGGCGGTCGCGTGCGGAGCAGAGGAGCAGTTGGCGTCGATTGGACGTGACCGGAGGAGGTGATGATGGCGGATGGGACGGCGGTCCAACCGGCGGGTCGAAGCCTCGCCGACCGGCCGCTCCCGCGCCTATAAATAGAGGGGGGCCACCGTCGACGAGGAGAGGAAGATAGAGGCCGGAAAAGGGTCGAAAGCTGCAGATCCTCGAAACCTCCCACTGAGAGACTTCAGAAGGGGGGCCGAGGACGAGCACGCCGAGATCCAAGGTCGGCCGGAGAAGCGAGCACAGAGCGGACACAGAGAGAGAGAGAGAGGCCAGCCGAGGCTTGGGGTCCCCTGAGAGACTTCGGGGAGCTCGAGTTCAGGCCGGCCGTGGTGTGGTGAGCTTGGAGGGGTCCCCGAGAGACTTCGGGAGCTTGACGAGCGAACCCGAGGGAGAGAGAGAGTGTTCCGGCGAGATCCGACCAAGACCAGGCCTCGCCGTCACCGTGCCGCCGCCGTTTCTCCACCATCGCAAACTGCCCTCCCGCCGTCGCCGTCCCCGTTCGAGAGAAGGTAAAAAGCGTCGCCGTTACCGTTGCCGTCGCCGATGTCGCCTTCGTCGTCGCCGCCGCCGTAGTCGCCATCGCCGCCGTAGTCGCCATCGCCGACAAGCATCCCGGTTTCCCCCCTCGGCGCCGCGGATTCGCAAACCCTAGGGTTTGCGATTTTCCCAGTCGCCGAGTCGGATCTCGGGTCTCGAAACCGGGTAGGGTTTCACAAGATTCGGGGCGGCGGAGTCGGGTCGCGAATCGGAGCCGGCCGGGTAGGGTTCGCAGGAGCCGAGTCGCAAGGTCGGATCGGATCCGGGTCGCCGGGCCGGGCCGGCGTCCCCGAACGCCCGGCCACGGCGGCGTTTTAATGTGATAAAAAAAAAAAAAATCTGAGTCGGGCCCGTCCTCGTTCGGGTCACCGGCCCGGGTCGAACACAACCCGTGGATCCAACCCGGGTCGATTTTTTTTATTTTAAAAATAATATTTTAAATAAATAAATAAATAAAATATTTTATTTTTCGAAAAATCAAAAAATCAAAAAATAATTTATTTTTCGAAAAATCAAAAAATCAAAAAATAATTTATTTTCCGAAAATATTAAAAAAATATTAAAAAAATATTTAAAATAATTTATTTTCCGAATATTCAAAAAATCAAAAATATTTCATATTTTCCAAAAAAATGCCAAAATGCCAAAAGACTTGTATTTTTCCAAAAGAGTACCCAAAAAAAAAACCCCAAAAATCCCATTTGTGTCCAAAAATTAGAAAATGACTCAAAAATGTTTTTCCTCCCAAAAATGCATGGAAAATCCTCGAACATCCAAAAAACCTCAGGGTTTAAACAAAATTAGGTACCGAAAGGGCATTAGTGATTAACTAGTGTAATCAAGTCCCCGATCCTAATTTCTCTGGTTGCGCAGAGTGAGTATTTCTCCGATACTTCACTTGGGTTTCTAATCGACCCACTCCAAATCGATTAGTGGCGACTCCATTTTAAAAATTGATTTATAGGTTAAAAACTCAAACTATTAAAGTCGTGAATTGGTGGACTTGGGAGAGTCCGGGCTTAATAAATTCAGCCGAGCCATTAGCCTCCTTAGGCGCTCGTACCCGATTGCGGGCGCCGAGAAAAAAAAAAGAGGCCGCGACAAACTCGAAATCAAAACCGGGCAAAGGAGAGTGAAAAGAAAACAAGAGTGTTTGTATAGTTTCAAAATAAACGAACTTCAACAAAGAATGTGGTAATAAAAGAACAAGATCATTTTGAGCTCACCAACGGCAAAGGAGCTTTTCAAGTGGCAATGTCGAAACAGGGATATAGGTTAAACAAGAAGAAATGTCACCAAGAAAAAGCAAAAACAAAAACAAAAAATGGAGAAGCTTTTTCTTCGTCGCTTGATTTCCCAAAACCTAGGTGAGAGAGAATACCAAAGCGTGCGCAAGGTTTAAGTTGAGCTCGTTGGGGCTCCAAGAGGCGACAGTGGAGGCGGAGGCGGCGGCGGGACCCAACTGCAACCAGTGGGGCTCTTGAGGGAGGCGACATGCTAGAGGCATATCTGAGCAGCAGCTATGACCAACGAGGCTTTTGGGGGGCAGAGTGGGAGGCGGAGGCAAAGGTGGAGGCGGTGGCTAGACGCACTGGAGATAGAAAGAAGCATCTGGCTTGTTCTTCTCCAAGAGGGAACCAAAAAAAGCCCTAAAAATTGAAAAGAGGAAGGAGAAATTTTTACACGGGAGTTTGGGCATTTATTGTCGTGTCCTTTCTTTGCCGGCTGGCAGAGAAAAGAGAAAAAAAAAAAAAAAAAAAAAGCCCATTTTTTAGACTTTTTCATTTTTCTGCCGGTCTAAGTTCAAGGCCACGTGTCGACCTTTCAATGGAGCCACTTAAGCTCACGCGCACCACGTAGGACGTTGACCTGGTGATTAACAACTACTAAATATTTTCTCCCAAAGACTTTCTCATTTTACAGCCAGTCCAAGTCCAAGGCCACGTGTCAACATTTCAATGGAGCAACTTCAACTCACGTGCACCACGTAGGACGCTGACCTGGTGGTTAGCAACCACTGAATATTTTCTCGGTAATGAGTGTTAAGGTTTTATGCCCAAGCATAAAATTTCCAGTCTAAACATCAATATCTAGTTATATTTTGAAAAATAATTTTTGATTTTTTATAAGAAAATTATTTTCCTGAACCAAGCATAAGTTTTCCATTGACTTATTTTCCTAATCAATCCAAATACCGAAAAATGAGGAAAATATTTTTCACAAAACAAATAGGGCCTTCGTATAACAATACAATGTATATGCAAGAGTTTTACTGTGGTTTTTAACTTCTACTATTAGAAAAGTTACTTCAAAACACTAGTACTTGTAATAACGTTAGAAGTAACAAACGCTGGTAACGAAACTTACTTGAAAATTGTCTACACTAAGATTTCCTTTAAGGTTGGATATTTTGAAGTTGAAGACAAGTAGAGATCTCATAAATCACGATTGGCCGGATAATTACATCAAGTTAATGTTGGTCGGCCACTACTCGGACAATGACTTGTTATCTTCTAACAATCGCTTCTTGGTCATAGGCTTTCAATCATTTGATGCGATCGGGAAAGGTCCCACCGTGAAAGTCAGTCTCTTTCTTTACGAGTTATCTTCTTTAAACTATTCCTCCTCCTTTCGGCTACCAATAGGGCGGGAATAAATTTAGTCTTCATTTTCATCCTTCAACTTCGTAAAGTGGCTCGACATTGAAATGAATCCACATCAGTAAAGATTAGAACGAAATTTTGACGATTCTTCTTTGATGTTCTTCAAAATTTAGGGATAAATATATTAAAAGTCTAAAAATTATCACGAAAGTGAAATCGAGTTCTTCAATTTCATAAAGTGTCTCAACATTGAAATGAATCCACACATAAAATTAGAACAAAATTTTGATGATTCTTCTTTGATGTTCCTTAAAATTTAGTGATAAAGGCACTAAGGTTCCTAAAACTTATCATAAAAATGAAATCGAGTTTTAAAACTTTCAAAAGTACAATTAAATTCCAAAATTTATTATGAAAGTACAATCAAGTCCTAAAATTTTCAAAAAGTTCTAAAACTTATCAAAAAAATACAATTAAATCCTAAAATTTTAAAAGTTGTAATCAACAAAAAGATTTGGTTTGACCAATTAACAATTTTTAAGATTGATTGCACTTTTGAAAGTCTCGAAACTCAACTGTACTTTCTTAATAAGTTCTTAGAACTTAATTATATTTTTTGAGAGTTTTAGGACTCAATTGTATTTTTGTAACGAATTTTATGATTTTTAATATACTTACCTCTAAAATTTATAGATTTTTCTTCCATTGGCGTTTGAGCGATAGAGTCGTTTCCTTGGGCTTTTGAGGTCGTAATAAACGAGATTGTCAGCCCAAAATCAGAGCATTTTCCACATCTTTTTACCAACCAAGACCGACCCAACTTGTGTGGGCTTCTCCTTGTGATGATCCTGGATCCCAAAAGTCTCAAGTCCCGCTCCTTCCTTCCACATGAAAAAATGAATCTTCAAGTACGTGACCCTGAGTTCTCGGCCCAATACACACCACCCAATGTGCACAGCTCTGGCTGCGTGCTTAATTTGTCTCCATGGATGTCACAATTTCGAGCCATATCGTGATCAGGAATCGCTCATGAGTTTATGCTTTCGAGCATCGCCATTTTCGAGCCTTTTTAACCTTCCTATTTCTTTCCCAAAAACAAAGCTCAGGGAAACCTTATGTACATGACAATGTTATCTGCAGAGACAACGGTCCCGATGCAATAGGAATGTGTACTCCAGCATGCTAGCTTTTTGTTAATGAGAAATTTTTAGTATACATAAGTCGTGTAAGCTTTGCTCTGCACGATGGTTTTATTTTTAGCAACTAACAAGTTGTTATTAACGTTATGGATGGGAGATCTTTAGAAAGGTTTACGTACCCTTTAAATCAAAAAGTAAATCCTATATCGACCATATCCACCTATGGGTCATTTGTACCTGAGCACATCTTCGTCCTCCTCCTTTGCGATAACAGACACCGCCATCTTTACTATCAATAGCTACCGACACTCTCAAACTTACGAGAAAGGGATACGTTTTAGGCCTTTTGAAGGTGGTGCTTTTGACTCTATAAGTGAGCTTCCATGCCGTATCACTTTTGTCAATAACAAGGGCACGTGGGTCATTTCATGTCCTCATGTATCTTCATGCTGCTCTCTTTCCTTCTTTGTAAGACACGGCCACAAGCATTTGCTTCCTAGTATATGATCGATCCGTATCCTTGTCCTAGTCCCATGATCCTCAAGGAGATTTTGCAATTGCATGTATGCGCCTTGTGCATGTTTTATTCCTACTTCTCCGAAGCTGTATGTACAACTTTGAAAGCACCTGAGTAATTTCGATCCCCATCTAGGAAATTGCATATCTAGCTCCACGATCTTCCGTCCATGCTATTAGCTTGCTTGAAAATAGGTCACTCATAAGAAATTTCTGGCACAAACTGATGATAGTTTTGTACTTTAGGTGCTTTCTTATTTTTGTTCGATTTGCAATATAAAACGAGATAGATTTATCGGATAGAGTTATCGGGTCATGGACTTCTTTTACATTTTTAGAATTCTCTCGTTATGCAAATCAACTAGCTAGAGTACCATACTCCTGCTATAACTTAGAATGGTCCATGAACATAGTGGGTTTTATTTGGACCCTATCTTTCCACTCACCCCTCAAACTCCTTTTGAAGAATCGCCCAGCATTCGATATCTCGGTGATCGGTTGGTTAAGCGAACTGATCTTTCTTAGAATTGCCCATTTCTCATATCTAAAGATTCCCATAAGAGGAAATTGCCCATACGTAAGTTTTTTTTTTTTTTTTTTTAGTCGTAAAATAGTGATTTTCATTACTAGCCCACTGAAGGGGCACTATTAGTTTCAAAGTCCAAACATAAAATTAAACATAGAGGATGAGGGGGTTAGAAACCCAATTCGATGGGAAGTTTTTTATTTTTTTGGTCTGAAATATAGAATATTCATTCAAGTAGGAATGTTAAGTGATTTCATAAAATGGGCTTTAGTACATAAAAGGTCTAAAAGATACTGCGGAGTGAAACAACCCAATTTGAAGATAAAGAGTTGCGTCCATGGGTTTTGGCAACCCAATCCACAATTAAATTAGCCTCTTTTCTACAGTGTTGGATGTGGAGCTTCGGGAATAAAGGAAGCAGGTTCAGCACACTCAGCCAACCACACACGTATGCATGAAGTCAAACTTGGATTTAGAACTGCATCTACTAGTGTTAAGCAGTCTGACTCAATTGTTAGATTCTCTCTCTCTCCTCCTCTGCAGAAGGTGCTTTAGGGTTTCTATTAAAGCTTATACCTCCACTTGCAGGGGTGAGGTAGTGCGAACAGATTTGGAGAATCCCTCAGAGTCTTCCTTGGCTATCTCGGCAAACACTAGCCACCATGCCCTCCTCTATTCCTGTAGGAAAGGCGCCATCGATGTTAACCTTCAGCGACCCAAGCTCCGGTGGATGCCAAGTCAGATCTGGTAAGGTTTTGCTGCGTTTTTTAAGGTCGCAGACCCCAAAGGCAAGATATTCTTGAATTAGCCAATGCCATCTCCACTATGCTTGCTGGATCAGGGAGAGATTTTCGGAAAATGAAATGATTCCGCGCTTTTCACGTCTCCCAAAGGATCAAGGCCAAAACCTCAAGTTTGGGTGAGTTCGCCATATTTTTTCCAAAATCAGCAATCCACGCATCAATTCTTGATATTCCTTGTGGTGGTATGTCAACATTAAGATAAGGATGAGACCATATCTTGTTTGTCCAAGGGCACACTAAAAATAGGTGCTCAATTGATTATTCTCGACATTGACAATGAGATAAGATGCAGTTCTATACATGATTATTCTCGAAAGAACGCGAGATGTTTTGCAAATGCTTATTAGGGGTGTGCAACCAGACTGGGTATACCCGGTTCCCGGACCGACCCACCCGGAAAACAGGGTTGGGAACCGGTTCCCATTGAAACCGGTTCAAGAACCGATTCCCAAAATTCAGAACCAGTTTAAACTAGTTTGAGAACATGTTCCAAGTGATTACCCACCCGAAAATTGGTTCCTGGACTGGTTTTGGAACCGGTTCCCAGACCGGTTTTGTAAGTAGAGGTCCAAAACCCTTTTTTTTCTCCCGATTTCTATTTTTACTCCCACAATCACACGATATTTTTCCTCTTGGCTCTCTCAAACACGCACGGCACTCCTCCTTTGTCATTCCTCTTCCTCTCTTGCTTCCCTCCCTTACCGACTCCCTCTTGCACCATCTGATGGACGGACAGTGTTCGTCGTCGATATCACATGGATTGGCTTGCCTAATTTCTCTTTTATAGGAGGAGTTATGCCTGCATAAATGAGTAGCTTCATATAGTAGTTGTGGGAATAAGACTAATATTAGACGCATGTTTGTTACTAATTCTTTGCTTTATGATTTTATTTATTAGAATTAGCCCTATGGATCCTTAATTTTTCATTTAGTCAAAAAGTTCATGTATTAATTTATTACCAGTGCTTAATGTTTCAATATAAATTAGGAGGATTACGTTATTTTCTAACTTATTAATATAAAATTCGAAGTCGTATAGAATATCGGAAGATTGCAAAACAAGTTTCAGTAGAAACAAGGTTGACCCTGGAATTGGATCGGAAAAACAGGGTGGGTCATGTACAGGATTCAATATAAACAGAGTCGGGTATAAGGTCCAGAAAAGGGGAACCGGTTATAATAGGGTCGGGTACAAGATCCAAGTCTAGACCTTACCCACCCTGGATCCGATTACCCCTAATACTTACCTTGAACAGGTGGAGCCCAGATGGTATCAGGAACTTCGCAGGCACAGAAGCCACGTGCTCCGGGACAATGCCTCTTGCCGCTGTAGGACGAAGAACCACGTGACAAGTGGAACAAGCATAAAAGTACGCAGTGATTGAAAGCCAATCAGAGAAAGCATGTGACAGATGGCGTGACATCATTTTGTCCAGGACGGCGCGGATCTACGCTTGATTTGCTGTCCCGCCACATACAAGTAAGACTGGACAGCACACTCGGCAAGACCAAGAGATTTCCAGAAGTTACAGAGTAGAAGAGAAAGCCCTGCATGTTTGTGTTTCTTTTTGTTGTTCATGAACAGATTTTTTAGTTTTTTGTTCCTGGGAACAAAAAAAGAACAGAAACGCGTTTGTTTGCGTTTTTGTTCAAAATCTGTTTTTTTGTTCCGGAACAAAATTAGAATAGAAATAAGAAACAAAAAAATTATTTTTTTGTTCTAGAAACACCTTTTGAAGAATTGAAAGAATAAAAAGTTGTTTTTTTCTTCTTCTTCTTTTTTTTTTGACCGGTCGCTCGCCTCGGCCCCGGCGAGGCCGAGCATCGCCGCCCCTCGGCGAGGCTCGGCCTCACCGGATCCGGCTCGCCCAACCAAGGCGAGGCCAAGCCTCGCCGGCGGGGGCGAGGCTCGACGAGCTCGGCCTCGCTAGATCTGGGCGAGCTCGAGCTCGCCCAGCCAAGGCAAGGCCGAGCCTCGCCCAACCACGGCGAGGCTGAGCCTCGCCAGGGGCCGGCGAGCCTCGCCATGGCTAGGGGAGGCCGCCGGCCCTCGTCGGCCGGTCGCCGGCCATGGCCGAGGCCAGAACCGGCCAAAAGAAAAAAAAAAAAAAAAAAAGAAACAAAAAAATACAAATTTACCAAATATGTTTCTATTCATTTTTTATTCCCGAACAAGTTTATCATACGCGTCTTTCTGGTCAAAAATTGTTCCCTGGAATATAAATAATTTTTTCTATTTCTGTTTCCCGGAACACTTTTTGAACAGAAATACAAACAAACGCACCTAAAAAGGCTTATGGGACTTGGAAACACAATCCGAGTCTTACATTTTACTTTTTTAAAAAAAAAAGAAAAAAAAAGGGGTTCCGTGCGGGGAATCGTGGGCTACTCATTCCAAGTTCAGCAAATATGAATAGAAACAGTGCCAATGTGTAATGCTTACCCTTTTGGAGAATTTTAGCTTCAGGAAGATTCGTAGGACCTTAGGCGTGCCCACGTCGTGGCGTGAGTGTGATCTTTTGACGCGATCGGATCTAATCACTTTCTGCTGCCGACTGCTATAATAACAGCAAAGACAAACAGACACCCGCTTCACTAATTGCGGTAGCTCATAATAACATATTGATCACCAAGAAATATAAGTCGAGGATCAAATTGTTTTTCCTTGAAGAAAGAGAAAAGTCGATATTGCGTTAGGCTGCACATTGGCAACGCGAAACCGTGTTGAAGGATGAAGTCGGCAGAGAGACTCACACGGAAGGTTGACCAGAGATGGGCTCAATCTGATATGGGGGCATATATGCTTTGAGTTCGTTTTCCAAACTTACCAGAAAGCGAATCTATCTCTTTTGTATGCGCAACGGATCAGCTTCTGCTTTCCGTTTTTGTATGTTAGGTTACCGCCTTGATACCGTACTTCTTCCTCAAAGTCCCTTCTTTCAAAGATTAATTTTGCTGAAGAATATCTTTCAGATCCTTAATTCAAGATGAATCCCATAATTTTATAACTAGAAGATCTTTGAAAGACAAACAGACACCCGCTTCATTAATTGCGGCAGCTCATCATAAATTATCAATTGCAAAGAAATATAAGTTAAAAGTAGATATCCAATTTTTTAAAAGAAATTATTTTCTTGAATCAAGCACAAAGTTTCCGTTGACTCATTTTCCTAATCAATCCAAATGCCAAAAAATGAGAAAATTATTTTTAACAAAACAAACATGTTAGCGCCAGCCGACTAATTTTAACCGAATGGATTGATTGGAAATAATTATAAAATGTTTAAAACTTAATTGATCAAAAAAATAAATTTAGAACTCATTGGTATAATTATAATAAGTTTATAATTTTTTTAATAATTTTCCTTGACACAAATCAGTCGAAGCATGGAAAGTCGAATCAGGAGCTTACCAAGTACAGTCCCCGTACGCACCCCTCCAAAAGAAACCCAAGCTTGTCCACGAACTTCCAGATCTCTCAGCTTAGCTCAGCTCAGCTCAGCTGCGAAACGGAAAGAAGGTGAGATGCTCTTTTTATATTGGTTTAGACATTAGAACCTCAGTCGCGAGTCCAACCTTAGAACCTCAGTCGCGACTCCAACCGTCCAGTCAGTCCCCCACATGAAGCTAACTGTATTTTTTCCAAAGCACTCCCTTCACCTTTGTGACTCTACGGCTTGCTTTTATCACGTGGGAAGGAATCACTTCTTCTTTTGGAAAGCTCTAGTCATACCGAAATTTTTAATATGAATTGGGCTCGCGTTTTTTTCCATCCCTCTATCGACTCACACCCCTACCACCTCTGCTCCTAATTTTAAATTATTTCTTACCTTTTTTTCATCTTTTTTGGTTTCAATTTTATTAGAAGACAAAGCTACCATTGTGGAACCATCTCTTGATTTTTTATTATTTCTTATTCTTTTCTTCTGTTTTTCCTTCTCCATCTGGGACGAAATTAACATCCTTCTCTTAAAAAAAATTATTTAGCAAATAGGTAACTAGTTATTGTGTTATTGAGTTGTATATTTCTCTTGTCTTTTATTATTATTTTTTCTTCTTCTCTCTTCCCTCCGCCAGTCATGGCGAAGCCGGTGGAGGGAAGCCAGCGTCCGATGAGGGCTGCCCTCGTCGGTGTCGAGCGAGGGTCGCCCTCGCCTGGGCTGGCTAGGGCCACTCTCGCCCAACACTGACAAGGGCAGCCCTCGCCGGACATTGGCTTCCCTCCGCCCTGGCCGATAGAGGGAAAAGAGAAGAAGAAAAAAGAAAGAAAACATAAAACAGAACAAAAATAAGACGAAAATGCCCTAATCAAACTGATAGGAGAACGGTAATAATTCGAACAATATTGAATCAACACAGCAGAATAAAATAATCTCCCATCTTGTGTAAACCTAATAGGAATCGATATAGTATAGTAAAATAAATACCAAGCACACGAACACAAGACGATTTTACGTGGAAAACCTCCTCGATGTGAGGAGATCAAAAACCACGGGACCGACGTCCACCTGAAAATCTTCACTATCAATAAAATTGTTCTTCTCTAGCAAATACTAGAGGTACATAGCAGCAAACACCTCAAGAACATAATTCTTTGCAATACACATGAATTTCACAAGAGATCAAGGATAAATCTGACCAAAAACGCAGGTTTTGATCAATCCACAAAAAACATAATGTGTGGAGCTTCAAACGAAAATCAAACCGTTCAGATTTGATAAAATTGCGCCACGAACATGCTGACAAAATTTCAGCTCAATCAGACCATGAATCGACCCCTGACGCCAGCTTGATGTAAATCAAATATTGCCCCAAACCCCAGATTTTCTGCTTTCTCTTTTTCTCTTGTTACTGTTTCCTTTTTTTGTGGCTACCTCTTTATATAGATAGTGAGAAACCATATTTCCTCATATAACTTATCATATGGGCTCAAACCCTTTTTGGGCTTGCAACTCATTGGGCTTCCTCCACATAGGAGTGAACTCAGCTAACAAATCTCCCCCTCACGACAATGTGGAGGGATTCACCATCCCTGCTATCAAACGGCAATGTTCAAGCTTCTCTCTTGGTAGAGTCTTCGTCATCATATCAGAGCAATTATGATATGTATGAATTTTCTCAAGTTCCAACAACTTTTCATCTAGAACATCCCTTATCCAATGATATCTAACATCAATATGTTTCGATCTAGAATGAAAAGATGAATTCTTACCAAGATGAATTGCGCTTTGATTATCACAAAATAGCACATACCTCTTTTGCTTGAACCCAAGTTCTTCTAAGAACTTCTTCATCCATAGCATCTCTTTACTAGCTTCGCCGCTGCAATAAATCCAGCTTCGGTTGTAGAAAGTGCAACACACTTCTGCAATCTTGATTTCCATGACACAGCTCTCCACCAGCAAAAGAAATCAAATAACCAGAAGTAGATTTACGAGTATCAATATCTCCTGCCAAATCGGAATCTGTGTATCCAACTAACTCAATTTTCCCGGTCCCGAAATTGAGTTTCAAATTTGAAGTTCCCCGAAGATGCCTCATAATCAACTTCACTGCATTCCAGTGCTCTCTGTTTGGATTTGACAAATAGCGACTAACAACGCCAACTGCGTGCGCCAAGTCTGGGCGTGTACATACCATCGCATACATTAAGCTTCCTACAGCTGAAGCATATGGAACACGTTCCATATCTTTCTTTTCTTTATTAGTCGTAGGACTTTGCTTCATATTTAACTTAAAGTGGGCGGCAAGAAGAGTACTAACCACTTTAGCTTTGTCCATGTAAAATTTCTGAAGGATCTTCTCAATATATTTCTCTTGCGACAAAAATAACTTCTTAGCATCTCTGTCTCGGGTAATGCTAATGCCAAGAATCTGCTTCGCCGAGCCCAAGTCTTTCATAGCAAAAGACTTGCTCAACTGTTTCTTCAATAACTCAATTCTTGAAGCATTCCTGCCAACAATCAGCATATCATCAACATAAAGCAAGAGAATAATAAAGTCATCATCATAAAAATTTTGGACAAACACACAGCTTATCCGTGGAAGTCTTCTTATAGCCCTGTTCTGTCATAACTAACGCAAATTTCTTATACCACTACCTCGGTGCTTGTTTTAGGCCATAGAGACTTTTCTTTAATTTGCACACATAATCCTCTTTCCCTTTCACTTTAAAACCCTCAGGTTGTTCCATGTATATCTCTTCTTCCAAGTCACCATGTAGGAAGGCCATTTTAACATCCATTTGCTCAATTTCCAAATCTAGGCTAGCTGCCAAGCCTAATACCACACGGATAGAAGACATTTTCACTACTAGAGAAAATATATCATCAAAATCAATACCATTTCTCTGACCGAATCCCTTAACAACCAATCTAGCTTTATACCGTGGTTGTAAAGTATGTTCATCTTGTTCCAACCTATATACCCACTTGTTCTTCAAAGCTCTTTTACCTTTAGGTAACTTCACCAATTCAAAAGTATGATTATCATAAAGTGACTACATCTCATCTCGCATAGCATCGAACCAATTTCTTTTGTACTCATCTTCTATTGCTTCTGCATAGCACTCTGGTTCACCTGCATCAGTCAATAATACATACTCATCTTCAGAATACCTGGTGGAAGGTCGTCGGTCTCTAACGGATCTCCGAACTGGAACATCCAGTGGAACATCTAATTGAACATCTGGTTCAGGAATAGTATTATCCGTTTCAACATGTTCGGGAACATGTGTGTTATTTGGATCATTGACTTCCTGCTGCTCTTCATCAACCTGTGTAGGAATATTTGTAAGAGAAACTGGATCCAAATCAACCAAATTATCACTAACCTGTGGCGCTGAAATCATCTCTGCTTTCTCAATATCCTCTATTGTTTGATCTTCCATAAACACAACGTCTCTGCTTCTTACAATTTTCTTTTCAAGCGGATCATAAAATTTGTAACCAAGCATATCCTGTCCATAACCAATAAATATGCACTGTCGTATTTTCACATCAAGTTTAGACCTCTCATCTTTGGGAATATGCACAAATGCTTTGCACCCAAAGACACGCAAATAATCATAAGAAACTTCTTTGCTTGTCCAAACTTTATTAGGAACATCAAACTCTAAAGGAACGCATGGAGTAAGATTTAATATATGCACAACTGTACTTAAAGCATCACCCTAAAAGGATCTAGGTAGCTTTGACTGTGAAAGTAAGCATCTTACCCTTTCAACCAGTGTTATGTTCATTCTCTCAGCTAAGCCATTTAACTGAGGCGTCTTGGGAGGTGTCTTTGGATGTCGAATACCTTGTTGTCTGCAATATTCATCAAAAGGTCCAATAAACTCTCCCATGTTATCGCTTTTGATGCATTTCAATTTCTTTCCGGTTGTCTCTCAACCGAAGCCCGAAATTGCTTAAAAACATCTAACACTTGATTTTTAGTTTTCAAGGTATAAATCCAAATTTTCCTTGAAAAATCATCTATAAATGTAACAAAATAAAGAGAGCCACCAAGTGATTTTGTTTTCATAGGACCGCAAACATCAGAATGCACTAAATTCAATATACCTGACTTTCTTGAAGGAGGGGAGCTTTTAAATGCAATTATGTTCTGTTTTCCTGCTAAACAGTGAGCACACTTCTTTAGCGATGAACTTTTCAATCCTGAAAGGAGCTTCTTCTTGGCCAATATTGACAAACCCTTCTGATTGATGTGACTGAGCCTCTTATGCCACAATTCAGCTACATCTTCGTTGTCTACTGCATTAATTTTGTCTGTGGACAACTTTGCCTGCATAATGTACAACGAAGAATATTTATCACCTCTAGCCACAACAAGAGAACCTTTGGTGAGCTTCCATTGACTATTATTGAAGGTGCTGCAATACCCATCATCATCCAACTTGCCTGTAGAAATCAAATTCAAGCGGATGTCAGGTATATGTTTAACATTATTCAATACTAACCTTGTGCCATTGCTGGTTTCTAGGCACACATCACCGATGCCTACAACTTGAGCTAGTCCAGTATTTCCCATCTTCACAGATCCGAAGTCACCTGACCTGTATGATGTAAAGAAATCCCTACGAGACGTAGCATGAACGGATGCACCACTATCAATTACCCAACTGGTCTCATGAGATACAAAATTCACCACATCACCATCAAAAATAGTGAGAAAGTCTTCTTTAAGTGCAACGACACGGTGGTCATCATTGTCATTATCACTTATCTTCTCTTTACCTTTCTCCTTTTGTTTCTCCCTTTTTAACTAGTGACAAAACCTCTGAATATGTCCCTTCTGATGACAATAATGGCACTCAACATTAGCAAATTTATTATACTTACCTCTGCTTTTGTCTCGACTTTTATCTCTATTTCTCGGACCTCGAGACTCACTTCTTCCCCTTTTCTCGAAAACCAAGGCATCATAATGTGAAGAGGACGATCCTTGTGTTTTCCTTCTCATCTCTTAATTCAAAATACTACTCTTGGCCAAATCCATGGTAATTGTACCATCTCGGCGAAATTAGAAAAAGAATTAGATAAAGATGTTCGGAACGTCTCCCATGAGTCTGCAAAGTACCAAGCAACCATAGTGCTTGTATCCCATCATCAAACTTGATTCCCATCGTAGCCAACTGATTTATAATTCCTTGAAAAGAATTTAAATGATTAGTCAAACGAGTACCATCATGATATCTCGAGCCATCATCTGTTTTATAAAAAATAACTTATTATTCTCGCCTTTCGAGCATATAACTGTTCGAGCTTATCCCATAAACTGCGTGCATGTGTTTCCTCAATAATATGGTTCAAAACATTATCATCTACCCACTACCTGATATAACCACACACTTGACGATGAAATATAGACCATCCAGCGTCAATTTTATTCTCTGGTTTCTCCTCAGCAAATACAGGCAAATAAAAATCTTTCACATATAAAAGATCTTCCATCTTCCCTTTTTCCAAATATGATAATTCGAACCATTCAGTGTAACCATTCTACTCATATTTGTTTCCATTGTTTAACACAATGCAGAAAAAATCAAGCAATAACCTGTTGCTCCGATACCACTCTGATGGGAGAACGGTAATAATTCGAACAATATCAAATCAACGCAGCGGAATAAAATAATCTCCCATTTTGTGTAAACCTAATAGGAATCGATATAGTAGAGTAAAATAAATACCAAGCACACGAACACAAAACGATTTTATGTGGAAAACCTCCTTGATGTGAGGAGATCAAAAACCATGGGACCGGAGTCCACCTAAAAATCTTCACTATCAATAAAATTGTTCTTCTCTAGCAAATACTAGAGGTACATAGCAGCAAACACCTCAAGAACATAATTCTTGGCAATACACATGAACTTCACAAGAGATCAAGGATAAATCTGACCAAAAACGCAAGTTTTGATCAATCCACGAAAAACCTGATGTATGGAGTTTCAAACGAAAATCAAACCATTCAGATTTGATAAAATTGCGCCACGAATATGCTGACAAAATTTCAGCTCAATCGGACCACGAATTGACCTCCGACGCCAACTTGATATAAATCAGATATTGCCCCAAACCCCGTTTCTCTTTTCTCTTCTTGTTACTTTTCCTTTTTTGCGGCTACCTCTTTATATAGATAGTGAGAAACTCTATTTCCTCATATAACTTATCATATGGGCTCAAACCCTTTTTGGGCTTGCAACTCATTGGGCTTCCTCCACATAGGAGTGAACCCAGCTAACACAAACTACCTCTTTTGGAATTGTGATAGGAGTTTTTTACGCCACTGGACAAGAAGGAAATGTTCCTGAGCAGTGCAAGTTGCGAACTCGAGAAGGTTATGGACTTCTATCTAGCATCTGAAAGCGATATCTGCGTCGGCTGATTTGTTTTATGCAACGGTCGCCGGGTCAAGAATAACTTCGGGGAGGACTCGAATACTCGTGCTCACGTCAACCTCCTCCTTGAGTCATATATCTCCTTACATCTCCGAGAAGAAGCACTATGCTTATTCGTGTTTTTGTTGAGTTTCTTGGAAGTTAAGATTTAGCTGTTAGTCAAATCACCTTCTCTCTATGGCTCTCTTCCTCTCTCAATGCCAACATGTTTAGAGTCTTATAAGGTTTCCCACCTCAAATTAGTGTACTTACTGTATGTATGAAAGCCGCAGCTGTAAATTGGCGGGTGTAATCATAGATGCCCTTTGAACTGCTTCCATCTAAAGCTGCTTTAGTGTTCAACGTTAGTGATAAGTTCAGCATCCTCTTTGCATCATACTGCTCTCCTTGTAGTCTCAATTTATCGTTTTGCAAGTTTGCCGTGATTGGACCACAGCATCCTGAAGAATAGTTCATAAGAGAATCACATTCCTTTGACAATCTACAGCAAAGAATCAATTGCAGACTCAGCTGGCAGAGTCTGCAATTGCTCTATTTGATATATGTTAAAGCAATTGGCCATCAAATGTTTTTCTCTTTCTTATTGTTGATTTTGGAGCTGCCAACTCAGTGGTGCCATGTCTTACCATTGAAATTTTTTATCTTTTACTTGTTGAACTTGCCACACTCACTCATTTTCATTTTCCTTTTCTTTTTTGTTTGTCCTTCATTAATCTTATCCTTCATTGTTAAAAGATAAATTCTATATTAAAAATCAAACATAACACATCCAATTATTCATTCTTTTCTCAAAATAATCACTATTTGACTTGTTGGGAAGAAATAGAAAACTTTATCATAATTAAAGAAATTAAAAATCGAGATATAACCGTGGTATCTATTTATGCAGTTTGCCTCATTTACTAATTTGCTAAGCTCAAGTTAAGATTCGTAACATATAAAATAAACTCTTTAGAGTTGTTTTTTTTTTTTCTACTTTTGAAACATTCGAAGAACATAAGATAATGACGAGAAGTCATCTATTTTAAAGTGCCAGTGTGCCTTGCAAAGATAGCTCAAAATCGTTAGGAACTCCAGGGGAGTCAACGGAGTCCGAGTATCCGGCGACCGCACCGGTACCGGAAGCAACCAAAAACCATGTCGATGGCGACGATGATGATCGCCATCAAACCCCTCTTCTCTCCCCTCATCCATCATCGATCTTCTCGCAACGCTCGACTCCATCATCACACCACTCGCATGCCAGTCAGTCTCAACCGAGTCGCGACTCATCTCGCAACTTCTCTTGCCTCAGCGGCGGCGGCACCTCCTTCTTCTGCCGAGTCGCTGGTGGACGACTTCGATCCGGAGCTGCCAATCGAGGAGGCCTTGACTCCGCCCAGCTCCTGGTACACCGACCCTTCTTTCCTCGACCTCGAGCTCGATCGCGTCTTCTACCGAGGCTAGCAGGCTGTCGGTTCGTCCTCTTCCATTTCATTTCCTCCCCTCAAAGCTCGATGATTTCGACTCGATTTGTTCTTGTTAGTGTTTTGCGGAAGCGTGTGTGAGTTATGGATGATAGTTTTTGGTTAGTGGCGTGTGTGCAAGTGTATGGTGTAGTCTATGGATGATGGACAAGGGATAGACTAGGATAATTGAAAGACAAATAACATGGGATATGGGAAATAGTTTCATTAGTTTGATAAAATAATTTTACAAGGAAGTGTCGGAAGTGTTGGTGGAGGAGTTTCATGATATGGAATATATTCTCATGCTCCTCTCACTCTCTTACATTTGTTAGTTTGCTACACTCCCCCTTCTTTCCTATTTATAGAGTCTAAATACAACATTCTAGAACAATGGGGAATGTTATCCACTTAGGCTTATTCTAGGAAATTCTAGATTCTAGTTTTTCTAGAGACTTCTTACATGTTGGACATTTCTTATTTCTTCTAGAAAATGTTTTCTTCTTTCTTCTAGAAAATTCATCTAGGGAATTCTAGAGAATTCTAGAAGTTTAACAATTCTAGGAAATTCTAGAAAATGGATCATAATTTCCAACACTCCCCCTTGATCCATTTTCGGGATACTTCGGCTATTGTAGTTTGTCCCATGTCTTTTATCCCGTCTTCGTCCATGATCCCTTGCATTCTCTTGTTGGCACACTTGCACTTGCCTTCGAATGTACATGTCTTTTCTTCAATGATGACCCATATGTCTCGGGACATCAAATTGTTCTTAGTGGTAGTTGTTAGCTCGGGCTCGGGCTCTGGCTCTGGCTCTCGTAGGCTCTGGCTCTGGCTTCGGCTCCGGCTTTGGCTCTGACTCCGGCTCTGGCTCTGTTGGCTCTCGCTCGGGCTCTGGCCTTCTTAGTTGAGAATGGTGAGGACAAACGCCCATAACCATCCGATGTGCCTTTCTCTGGCTTCACGGTCTCTTACACTGGCTCGATTCGAACCCGGGTGCATCGGCTCGATACCATGTTAGTGTTTTGCGGAAGCATGTGTGAGTTATGGATGATAGTTTTTGGTTAGTGGCGTGTGTGCAAGTGTATGGTGTAGTCTATGGATGATGGACAAGGGATAGACTAGGATAATTGAAAGACAAATAACATGGGATATGGGAAATAGTTTCATTAGTTTGATAAAATAATTTTACAAGGAAGTGTCGGAAGTGTTGGTGGATGAGTTTCATGATATGGAATATATTCTCATGCTCCTCTCACTCTCTTACATTTGTTAGTTTGCTACACTCCCCTTCTTTCCTATTTATAGAGTCTAAATACAACATTCTAGAACAATGGGGAATGTTATCCACTTAGGCTTATTCTAGGAAATTCTAGATTCTAGTTTTTCTAGAGACTTCTTACATGTTGGACATTTCTTATTTCTTCTAGAAAATGTTTTCTTCTTTCTTCTAGAAAATTCATCTAGGGAATTCTAGAGAATTCTAGAAGTTTAACAATTCTAGGAAATTCTAGAAAATGGATCATAATTTCCAACACTCCCCCTTGATCCATTTTCGGGATACTTCGGCTATTGTAGTTTGTCCCATGTCTTTTATCCCGTCTTCGTCCATGATCCCTTGCATTCTCTTGTTGGCACACTTGCACTTGCCTTCGAATGTACATGTCTTTTCTTCAATGATGACCCATATGTCTCGGGACATCAAATTGTTCTTAGTGGTAGTTGTTAGCTCGGGCTCGGGCTCTGGCTCTGGCTCTCGTAGGCTCGGCTCGCCCGGCTCCGGCTTTGGCTCGACTCCGGCTCGGCTCTGTTGGCTCTCGCTCGGGCTCTGGCCTTCTTAGTTGAGAATGGTGAGGACAAACGCCCATAACCATCCGATGTGCCTTTCTCTGGCTTCACGGTCTCTTACACCTGGCTCAGTTACGAACCTGGGTGCATCTGGCTCTGATACCATGTTAGTGTTTTGCGGAAGCGTGTGTGAGTTATGGATGATAGTTTTTGGTTAGTGGCGTGTGTGCAAGTGTATGGTGTAGTCTATGGATGATGGACAAGGGATAGACTAGGATAATTGAAAGACAAATAACATGGGATATGGGAAATAGTTTCATTAGTTTGATAAAATAATTTTACAAGGAAGTGTCGGAAGTGTTGGTGGATGAGTTTCATGATATGGAATATATTCTCATGCTCCTCTCACTCTCTTACATTTGTTAGTTTGCTACACTCCCCCTTCTTTCCTATTTATAGAGTCTAAATACAACATTCTAGAACAATGGGGAATGTTATCCACTTAGGCTTATTCTAGGAAATTCTAGATTCTAGTTTTTCTAGAGACTTCTTACATGTTGGACATTTCTTATTTCTTCTAGAAAATGTTTTCTTCTTTCTTCTAGAAAATTCATCTAGGGAATTCTAGAGAATTCTAGAAGTTTAACAATTCTAGGAAATTCTAGAAAATGGATCATAATTTCCAACAGTTCTAAAGGATGTGAATTGGCGTTGTTCCTCCGGTTTCTCTCCGACCCAGTTCGCGACGATGAATTTCATGACCGGCCGGATATAAGTGTTTACTGAGTTATATCCTATTTTCACTGGTTCTTGATTGTCAGGATGCACGGATCAGGTTAAATCGCCTCAGGATTTCTTCACTGGCAGGTACTGAGGAGCGTCAGTGAGCACTTAGTATCCTCTTGTGGCTCGGAGTTACGACTTGCCTTAATCATGGTCTTTAAAATTTTCTTCCTTTTTCCATGGCTTTCCTTCCCGGGACAATTTTTTTATTTATAGTAGTGAGATAATTAGAAGCAGCACCTTTCCTAGTCAAAACTACCGTTTCGTTTTCTCTCTTTATGCATGACTTCCTGGAACCCAGTTATGGTTGAATGCTGCAGATTGGGAAATGTAGAATTTGTGGTGTGTCGAGATGATAATGGAAAAATCCGTGCCTTTCACAATGTCTGTCGCCATCATGCTTCTCTTCTTGCATCGGGAAGTGGCAAGAAGTCGAGCTTTGTGTGCCCATATCATGTTAGTTCATTTCCACTTTCATGTTAAAGCTAAGAAGTCAATAATTATATGGCTGTTCTTCCATTTTCTTGTAATTTTTGTTCCTTGATGACGCTTGGTAAAAAGGAAATTGAGAAGCCAATAGTTTGGTAATCCAATTCACTGCGTTTTTAAATGGATAAAGGAAAAAGGCTCATTTCAAGCAAACATTTACGCTATCTTGTTTGGAATGCTCTCATTGTGCTGCAACTTCTGCAATTAATGCTTATAGAGTAGCATAGTTGAAGACTTCTTCAAATATATTACATTCTACTAGCATATTGGAATACCGAATTTTCCTATTATGATCTCAATCTTGAGATTTAAAAGCAATCCCCAGTCATTTTTCATCCTGACTTGATTATTGACGAACACATCACCAGGCAGTTGAGTTTGAGAGAAAACGTGCTGGGCTAAGATAATGGATAGATAAGCAGGTTCTTTCCATTATCATACTATTAAAACAATTGGAATGTATTTACAAGCCAATAGACCGAAAATCTACCCATGAAAAAAGTATTCAAAGCTTTTGTAGATGTTTCATGCAGATGCACTGCGAGAATGCTTCTAAGTCTATGTTGGCACTTGCTATTTCTTGTTGAACTTCTCTTTGAAGTCTGAATACCTTGCGTCATTGAGGAGACTAACAATTAAATACAAGCTTTGTGATGGTAAATCTATTTATACCGGGTGATATGCACACCAACTTATCTTGCTTTTTTCTGCAGGGGTGGACTTACGCACTGAATGGAGCCCTTCTCAGAGCAACTAGAGTCAAAGGAATCCGGAACTTTGATGTAAAGGCAGGCAATTCTTACTCATATCTCATTCTTCTTGTTGTGCAGCATTTTCAAATGATATAATAAGGAGGTTTCTTGCTGCTGTGTGATGCAGGAGTTTGGGCTCATACCGCTAAAAGTGGCTACTTGGGGCCCATTTGTTCTTCTTAATTTTGAGAAAGATGTTTCTCCCGATCAGGAAGTTGGAAGTGACATAGCAGCAAAGGAATGGACTTGCAGCTGTGTAGATATTCTGGGCAATAACTGCATTGATCCGTCACTAACTTATCTTTGGAAACGTGAATGCACCCTTGAGTGTGACTGGAAGGTCTGTCCCTCATCATTTTGATTATAATTTGCTGCCTCTTATTGTGTTTTAATCAGCATCCTTGGTTCTGGTCTGTATAGTGTGATTTTCTACTGCTTTTGATGCCCCGATTGTCAAATGCTTCAAGGATGATCATATTATCAGCTTTTAAAATCATTTGACCCTCCTTTTAAAATTTTTAAAGTAGATTCTGATTTCAAATCTTGACAAAGAAATTCCCAATCCATGTCTCAATGACGATTCTCTGGCAGCTGATTGAAATTGTTTATTCTCGAAGGTTTTCTGTGACAATTATTTAGACGAGGGCTATCATGCATGCGCACAGTAATCATCCTGTGCATTTGGCCCTCTTTTAAAAAAATTTACAGTAGGTTCTTATTTAAGCTTGACTCTTACTCCACCACAGTATGACTAGCCACAAATTGTACATTTTCATAATGCCTATTCCATAAACTAAGCGTTTTTCCTGCGTTTTCCTGGAATCATCCTCGTCGTGTTGTATGGTTACTTTTATATATGCAACTGTTTATGGTTTTCATTTTAGTAATTGCTTCATCCTAGGTACATGAAAAAGTAAGTCTACAAATATGTGAAGGTGGATCAACCGACAGTGCTAATGATTTTGACTGACTCGGAGTGAAAGCTCTTTATGCTTTCATGTATCCCAATTTCATGATAAATGGGTGATAACTCACCCATCAGACTGGGTATAGATGAAGTCTATGGATGAGATTTACTGTTTTTATAGGTACGGACCATGGATGGACACAATTCTTGTACTTCCCTAGGACCAAGGAAATGCTGCGTAATATTTGACTATTTTCTAAAAGATTCTCTCAAGTTGATCTAAATTCCATTAGTCCTTATAGTATCAAAAACTAACTGCAACCATTAATAAGTTTGTTGGAAATTGTGATCCATTTTCTCTAAAACTATCTAGAAACTACTAACTTAATCATGAAGGCAAGAATGTTGGCAGCAGAATCCATGTTGAAGATTGTCTAGAATTGTTGAAAATGGAGTTTGCTAGCTGAACCTAGAAGATTCATGTGGGCATGCAAGCAAGCAGAAGCAAGTTGAAGAAGAAATCCTAGAACAAGGTAGAGAAGTCTACGTGCTTGGGAAATCTTGAAAATAAGTCAACAATGGCTGCTTAACCACGAAGAAAGAAGGATCAAGAGTACGTAGGCAGCAAGAGTGCTTGGAGAAGAAGAAAATTAGTTGTCTTACAGCTATACTATAGTATAGCGGTGAAAAAAAGTCAAAATTATCATGCTTGTAGTCGGTGGAGTTACTCTATAAATAGAGCCTAGAATCATTCATGTAGTGTGTGTGAGGTGAAGCCTCCACCTTGGGGTGAACCATCAAACTATTTTATTCAACTAATAATACTATTTTCCATATCTCATGTCCTATATCCTTCAATTATCCTATCTTATCCCTTATATATCCACTACAAACTATATCATACACTTGCACACATCACTAATAAAAAACTATCATCAATATCAAAACCATATTTCCGCACGCACACATCCAAAATTTTTAACAAAGTTATTAGCAACTCGTGAATGTTCTCTCAGAATTTTCCATTATTGATGCAGGAGAAAAACAAGGAATAGTGTGCACACGGTAAACCTAGAATATCTACGAAAAGTAGTATCCTCATAAAACGAGAACATCAAAATAGCATGGGAGCTTATTACAAGATGCGGTGCTGAATGCACATGCCTTCAGTCCTCCGGGTGATGGTCATCACAACGGAAGCTTAGTGGCAATAGAGTATGTCATAGTCCTCCAGAATTTGCGTTTTCATATTGTAGTTCATGCCTCAAAATCTCGGAATAGTGCACACAGAAAAGTAGCAAAGGACTCTTACTTCCAGGACTTCGTCAACAGCACATTCTTGCAAAATACACATGGATCGGAGTTTCGGGGACCAGTATCACCAACCAAAGCATTTTTGCAGCCCATCCAGAGGCCAACTGTTTCAAAGGCGAGAAAATCATAAAGGAAAGATCATTAGTAAAGAGTAGACGATTTTAATAAAAAAACAAGTGGTTACTGGTGCTACTGCTCTTTCCATAATGTTTTATCATTCAATGCACCGACAAAAACTTAAAATAAAATAAAACGGTAATAAGAATTAGAATGTCGTAAGAAACTATCCACAGTCACCATCAATATCATGAGAAATATACAAGCCACCGACCTGCCAAGAGGAATAATAATGGATATGATCCACTGCTTCCAATTAAGTCTCACTGTTGAAGTAAACTTCCCGAGAAACTCTATGATAATGACCTGAAGAGAAGACCAGATAAAGGATCGTCAAATATTTATACATGATTTCTTTAACTCAATCAAGAAAAGAACTAGAAGGTTCTCACCTGAAGTATAAGAGTCAGAATGACCATCCCCATGAAGAGATGATTCTTCGTGATTCTCTTGAACACATTAAACTTATCTGATTCCCGGGCATAAAATTCATTGAGTATCTGAAGATTCAACATTCACATACTTGTTAAAATTATAGGTTAAAAGAAGAAAAGAGAATTCTTAATCTACTTAGTAATAGCATCATGAATACAGGCAAGCCTCGATAGAAATGAAAATCCATTGTCAATGTGCTCCTCAAGCTGATGCCCAAACTATATGAATCAGAATCAGCGCAACATTTGGATTAACCAGTTATAATGAGGCCTCTGTAAATGTAGTTATGGTATCAATTATTTAATAGAATAGAAACAAGAAACAACAATGAATCCAGCCTCCGAGTGACATACAGGCTTTCCAAGTGCTCACCCTCCAGAATTTTAAGGTCTGGAGTGGTTGGCTTCCGTGTATAGGTAGAAAATGTGCTAGATGGCACACTGCAGGGATCTCTCTCTCTCTCTCTCTCTCTCTCTCTCTCTCTCTCTCTCTCTCTCTCTCTCTCTCTCTGAAGGGAAGCTTTCTTCAAACAAGAAGAATGCTACAGAGAAACCCAATTGCAAGCAATTGACAATCAATTTCTTTCCTCGCACTAGAAAAAGATTTGATGTCAAAGCACGGTTCACGTGTCATTCAGTCTTTCTCAGCTGATGAAGCAATTCTATCGCCAAATGGCCTGACTACAGATCCAACCCATTCAACTCCGATAAAGTAAACGCACAAGTAATCTCAACAATAGCAGCCCGGAACCATCAATTGCTCCGATAAAGTAAACGCACAGGGCACCAAACTTACTTGGCAAAAGACGAAAGCATTGAATATCACCGTGTCCTGCACTTTGTTAGCATGATCGCTGGTGTCATGCTGTAAACCCAACATTTTTCTACCTTGGAATTTGAGGAGAAGCAGGACATCCACTTGATAGAAAACCTAAAGATGCAAACTTTACACTGTTAGGAGCAAAAAGCCTGCATAGGGAGGCCTTTCGTGCAAAGTGTTAAGAGGCCATACGTGTTTCGCTATATTGATGCATAGGGATTTTGTAAAAAGAGGTCCTCTGCAATTGAGAAAATTAACCAGTCAGTACATAGTCAAAGAGTAAGGATAAATAACAGGTTCCAAAATTATATTGAACCCACTAACAACCCGTAACTCTTACCTCCTACCGACTGGAGGCCTATGCATAAGGTCGTCAGTTGGAGGCTCGGTAGCCAGTGCTAATGCGCCAAGGATGTCCGCGATAATATTTACCCACAGAAGCTGGGAGCAAAGAGAGAAGTTCAGAACTGGAGAAAGCAAGTATCACGTGGGGAGAGAGAGAGAGAGAGAGTACCTGCACTGCATTCAGTGGAACATCACCCGAGGAGAAAGCAGCGACAGCATTTATGATAAGAGCTGCCAAATTAACTGTAAGCTGAAACTGGATAGATTTCTTAATATTTGCATACACTGATCTTCCCCACCTGACGACCTACATTCCACAGGTAATTTGAAGTCTGTCAAACATCACTGCACTTTTTAAGAATTAATCAACCCCGGATTCAAAATCATAACCCCTGATAATCGAAATCATTAAGTTGACAATGAGGGATCGAATATTCAACTAAGCATTAAGTAAGAAAAATATTTGCCATGATCCAATTCCATTGCAGTTCTACAAATTAGAAAATTTTCCATATGTACAGGCGAATTAGGAAAGTGGAGTACTTGTTTAAGGAAATTAGTCTAGGTACCCAAGTAAAGTAAAGATGCCCAATACCAGTCTATCTCCAGTCAAATTAGTACACATCTTTGCAGAGAGGAAACTCTCCATGTAAGTAATGTACACAAGCTCCACTATAACTAACTGCCATCAGTTGACACCTCTCTTCAAAAAAGTTCAATCAAATAATAAACTCTGTCGTGGACATGCAGAATTCCTTTTTTAATTAAATTCAGACAGAATACCACGAAGGACCATCGTCCATCTACCAACCTTAACAACAGAAGCAAAATTATCATCCAGAATTATAATGTCCGAACTCTCCTTCGCAACTTCTGTCCCTTGAATACCCATTGCAAGGCCAATATCTGCCTGAACTCCAAGATCAAATAGACATCCAAGCAACAAAATTATTAGATAAAAAGAGTTCAAAGTGAAGGCACAACATAAGTGCACTGGTATATACGGACCAAAGAAATGGATGCTTACAAGCCATTCGTGACCACAAAAGTATTTCTAAAAGCATGGCAAGCTAAGATCCTGCATTTTTTAACAACTTGCATCCTTATAATTGATACAAGCACGAGCTAACTTCCAGACTCGGAGTGACTTCAAGACTACAGCCCAATTTACCAACACACTGCACAGCAAGATACTATGATATGTCTAGAGATTGAAGACTATAAACCGGTTATGTAATAAGATTTCAAGGCATTTGGGACTGGTGTATCTGCTGAATCTTTGAGATGCTATGATGACAAATGTCATGAATCAATGAAAAAGGTGATAACATCAGTAGGACATCAAAGGAACCCCCAGAAAAATGGTGTCAACCTCGTGTAGAGGAGAAACATCATTAGTGCCATCCCCAGTTACAGCTACAACATGTCCTCGCTTTCTCAATGCTTGAACAAGCAGAAGCTTGTCAGTCGGAGATGATCTTGCCATAACCTGGTGCAAAAACAGAAAAAATTATTAGGACACCTTCAGATAGAAGACATGATTGATTACACAAGAGAAGCAATGCCATACTGATATCTTCTCAGCAACTTCTTCTCTTTGTGCATCAGTTAAGGAACGAAAAGCTTTTCCTTCAATAAGGTTTGGTGCTGTAGCATCTTCTTCTGGATCTAATATCTCGCATTCCAAAGCAATTGCTTTGGCAGTTTGGAGATTGTCACCAGTAACCATGCGTACCTGTCACCCAACAAGATGCATTACACAGAGTTCACTTCTAGATAATTACCTATGCTCAATCTGTCATGCTGCAGAAGATTAACATTCGAAATCCGGCATCAATGATTAGCATCCTATGAAAGAAATGTTCGAAGCACCCTACACTGAAATGACTAAATGACAATGTACTTTGCAATTGTGATTGATAAACTGAATCTCAACGTTTTAGCCTTCATGATAACCCCATTATACAAGGATAAATGATGCTCAACCATCATAAACATCCAATATTACCACCTAAAAGGATGCAAATGATGAGAAATTCAAGGTTTGAGTTACAGAAGTAATATAAAAATAAAAAATAAAAGAAGCAGAAGGGAGGAAGGATCATATCCCCAACCCGATCTTAAAAAATTATGAACGATACAAAGATACCTTGACTAGTGCATTTTGGCATAGTTTCACTGCATCTGTCACTCCAGGACGACAAGGATCCTGCATGGCATGAATGTGTAAGAGACTTTGTCATTCTTACATTTAAACTGCACACATATCAAGAGTGAGTATGGCAATTGATTATCAACGCATCTGGCCAAATTAAAGGAAATATTTTCAGTCTTCACCTGCCAGCCACTTGTACCAAGACAGAGTTCTATGGGATCCAAAAGCTTATTATTATAAAAACTCGGATCAAGAAGCCGGTGTCAACGAAATATCACAAACATGTAAATTTCTCCTTGGGTCCACGATAAGAACTCTCCAAAGTCATGGAAAAGTACCGGAGTGTGGAAAGCAGAAGATTTCTGTTAATGTCAGAAATCCTTCATCGATTTAAAACATTCCTAAAGTCACATCATCTGGCAGGGAACCTTTCATGACCAGAAATAAGAACAAATAAAAATCAATGTCCTATTTACTTGATATCTGTGCACTGCTTGGCAAGAGTTATACCTTTATGCCTACAATAGCCAGTAAAATAAGCTCATCCTCAGGTAATGCCCATTTGGCTAACTGTTCTTTATCTAGAGGAATGTCTTTTATGTCATAGGGTCTATATGCAATGGCAACACAGCATAGACTACAAGCAGCCATTTCTTCAATAGTCTCTCTGAAGTACATCTCCTGCAAAACAAGAAAAAATTCATTTAATTATCTTCCATCTATGCCGTCAATGACAAGTGACAGGAAAGAAAATATGAAGAAAACAGTGTACCACCATACACTTAAGACGATGAGAAAGCCTCATCTCTTTCTTAGAAGATTTAAGAACTTCCACAATAAATAAAGGCATCAACATGAACATAAAAGTACCAACATGAAATATGCATGCAATTTATTAAGGTGTTCAAGAATGGTTGTGTTTAAAAGAGTAGTTCGGAGCACTCAAGATCTGCCTTCCATGGAATATGATGAGTAATGCAAAAAAACTTCCAAAACTAAATGGTTGAAATTAGATTGGGAACATGTCAAGACATAACATCACAAAGAACATAAGTGCAATACCGGAGAACCATAGCAGCAATTGAATTGCTATAGATAACAACAGTCAATTATTTCCCAAACCTTATCTTCATCCATCACTACCACTTGATCATTTGCATCCACGTACTTTGTACATGAAGCCAAAACTATTTCAGCGTCTCCTTTCCAGTGTATGCGAACTTCTGAGTCTGGCTGTGCTCGAAAGTTAAAAATCAATCATTAATTATGGATTTACATAGCATCACTATACAATCGTAGCATAAGTCTCCAGGACATTTAACACTGTTACAATTCAACCCAATAACTGTGCACAATTTGGGTATGCATCTTAACCAAGTGCTAACCAAGACCAAAAGTTACTTTCCTTTAAACAGTATATTCTTCTTTTCTTCAGACCACCAAAGATCTAGTTAAAGAAAAAGAAATAAATGCTTCATAAACCAAACTGTTAATGGCCTTTACACAGCTTTCATATAGAAAGGTTGCATGGCTGTGCCCCATAGTAATGGCTAGTAAAATCTCAAATCTGATACTAGGATCCATCTACTGTTCAATCTAAAACTTAAGGACCAATATCCAGACCTTATCATGTTGGCAACGTGATAAAATCAGAACGTAGTATACAATTTTGTCAACTCAATATCATTTAAATTTGTTCTATTCAGTCTAGTGTGTGTGTGGGACTTGCATCCCACGTGATAAAATCAGAATGTTGTGTAAGATTTTGTCAACTCAATATCATTTAAATTTGTTCTATTCAGTCTAGTGTGTGTGTGAGTTCGTGCGTGCACATATATACTTCAGATATAATCTTTGCCAATTTAAGCTCAGGAGACCTTTAATTATTTACTTTGAAATGATAAGTACTTTGTAAGTTTCTAGAACTTGCTAATCTGGATTCAACTACAATATAGTCCTTTAGACACCACCAACCAGGCCACCCCTAAGTAAATTTGTGAGTTGAAGTTTGAAAAACCTTGGTTACCTTGCCCAACCTGCCAAGATTTATGCCACTTTTTTTTTTCCCAACCAAGTGGGTACAACATCGTTTTACCGTGCCTTAGAACTCTTAAATCAACTCAGTACAGACTCAAAAGTTGTTCGAATGACACTGATACTGTCTGCATGACTAGATCTTATTATTCTAACGAATCTGCATGACAAGATTCACAAACCAATATAATTACAGTAAGGCAGTGTGTGCAGGCGCATATTTATGTTTATTGAAGCAAACGTCCTCTTCGGCAGCACACGTATGATCACTATAACCAAAGACTAAGAAATATACCAGCTTTACAGCAACTCCGCATCGTTTTTTCTCACAATTGAAAGGGAAAACATGAATGATAGAGGACCTTGACCGAACGGATTCAAAATTCATCCCCAGCTGCAAATGAGGCATCGTGATTAGTTTAACATGATATTGCACCTGAAACGAGTAGATACTCTAGAAATAGGAAAGTGATAGAAAACTTAAGCATGAACCTTGATCCCCCACTGTAGAATGGCCTTTTCAGTTGGTGAACCGGACACCTCTACATCTCCCCCAGTCTGAAGAAGTTCAAATGCAGGAAGTTATTGTTGGTCACCATTATTAAACAGCCCTTACTGATGCTGTAGCCTCACCTCAGGTACATAAACACTGCCATTTGAATTCTGAGAAATGCCTTCAATCAATAGAGATTTCAGAGAAGTAGATAGCTGTGAGTTCCTGTCTGGACAATCAACCTTTGGTCCACAAGCAGAAAACTCAACCACAGTCATCTGTCATAAAATGGACATCTTCTTCACGTTATTAAGGGTCCCAACGTTTACTTCCAAAGGAGTGATTCCTTTAGTAGTATTCATAGTCAAAACTGTTAACCTAAAAATGATGTTATCAATAACACCCTCATATGATATCTGTGTGTGCATGTGTTTCACTGTTACAACAGCTGTACAGCTCTTAAATAGCTCAAATCTACTTGCACTCAGTTAAACGGCAATTTAGGAGATCTTGACACCATGCTTAGATCAACAAAAGCAACCTGAAACAAAATGTACCTGATTTAAAGTGAAGACAGTTTTATCACAACAAATAGTTGTGACAAATCCCATAGTCTCACATGCAGAAAACCTTCGCACCTGAAATTTTACTATTGGTGATTAGAAATTCCTTTTACAGCCATAAAACATTCAAATGAAGGTTGGCATAAGGAGGAGAAAATATACCAAAGCTTTGTCCACCAACATTTTTCTCATTGAGTAAGCAAGTCTGTTCATTGCATCAAAGGTGAAAAATGAGAAACAAATAAACATTTTAAACTTTCGCATAAATCCAATCAAAGGCCACAGATGATTATGGAAATGAGATACTATTTAGCTAAATCAAAAACTGCAAAGCCCAATGTGACAAAGCAACGATAACGTGGAAAGGACGTCACATGTGTCGACTTTGTATTGAGAAGTCTGTGCACTATAGGGGATGAACTTACATCAGTGTAACAGCTATAGGGAGCCCTTCAGGTACTGCAACTACCGCAGTGGTAACCTGGAAGGTTTAAAAGTTGTTGAAGAGCTAATTGATATTAATTTGAAAACTGTTCCATCAGATAGACACTTACCCCTACAGTGACTATTTTGAGCACTCCATCTACAGCATCGCAGACACTTGTCCTGCCAGCCTTGAACTGAACAGTGCCATCTTGATTTTTCAAATGGCCAGTAAAATATCTGCACGAAGCTTGTGTTTGTTAGATCTATTACAGTTTCAATTTGTGGGATTAATCAACTATAGTTGCAGTTTTTTTGTAACAACAGTTACCGTGCCAAAAGAATAACCAAAACAACAACAGATACAGACAGTCCAACAACACCAATGACTGTAGCAACCCCATTCAACCGAACCTAATATAAGAGCAAAGAAATCAGTATGGCGAGCAAAATCCATATCTATCAAAAAAAAAAAAAATTAGAAATAATACAATGAGTTTAAAGAAACTAACCTGCAGGGGTGTCTCTTCCCCAGTATCTTCCGAAATACTAGCCATGAGCAAACCCCACTCGGTATTAATCCCCACACATGTCACCTGAGAGGCAAAAATTAGAAATGTCAGGCACAGGACAGCTGGGATCAAGCCTTGATTTGTGATGAAGACGGACTTGGAACAGAGTAATCCCCATCTCAGGAAGCAGCAATATTGACAAACAAACATTCTGATATCAGACAAAAGCATATACAGAACCCTGCAGCTTGAAATCCATTAAGAGACATAGATAGTTGTGAAAGGCAAAGAGAAGGGTATAAGTGCATGTTCAAAGGGAAGGAGGTCTTCATTCAATTCCAATTTGACTCACCTACTCCTAATGTGGCTTCAAGAAGAGCATGGACCATATATTTCTAAATACTTCCACTAATTTCTTAAAATCTTTTCCTTCATCAGTAGAGTGAGCCTTCTTTTCCACATCAAATTTTTCACCTCCCTTTTCCTTCAAGTAACTAAAAGATTACAAACATATAGGGATTTACTTATCTACAAACAAATACTCCATCATTTTAAGGGTCCACCCCCCATTTTAAATAGAGTTGAAAACAAAAGTCATGCTCCTTTACAAAATTAGCTCAAGAACTCATGCCTATCAATTTTCCACGCCACATTTAGCAAAGAACGAGGTAAAGTAGGAATGGATCTTCTCTGTGATGCGAAATAAGAGCATTGAGAACTATGATGAGGAAAGCAAAGAAGAAGAATAGAAAAAAATCTTACAAGCATAGTGCCGTAGCCATCAGCAACTTTACAGCCAGACATTAAAAAGGGATCCTTTGCATCCATTTGAACCTGAGCAAAGCATTAAAATGAAATAAGAAAGACCAACTTGTAAATAAATTGATTGCGAAGTGAGAGCATAATCTCTACAACAAGTTACAATTTTGTTGTCTTCAGCCATGCTAAAGGCATCAATTCTTAGGGAGTGACCAGAAATCAAGACTCCATATGCAGGAACCTGGAGAGAAAATAAGTAAACATCACATATAAGAACATATCCAGTGTCCACAAGGGCAAGAACCATATCCAGAACTGATTTACAGCACTTACCTGATCTCCAATTTTAAGGGGCACAACATCCCCAACAACTACGTCATTTATCGAAATCTTCTTTCTTCTGCCACCTCTGACAACCTATAAACATGCAACACCTTTATCCATATGCATACAGCAAAGAGAAGAATGTAAGACATACATCTCATAAAAAGTACCCACCTCCAAGTGTATGTTTCTTTTCTCCTCATTTAAGCTTTGAAACTGCAAGGACTGTCTGTAATCACTTATTGCTACAGACGAGAAAACAACCCCAATTAAGAGACTAACTTATGACGAACAATTCCAAAGTCATTGCATCTCACAGCAGTCAAAACCATCCATAGTGGCAAAATTAAGCTATAGACCGCAAATCAACACGTCGATTGCTTTCTCTTATCAAATTATTCTGCAAACTTAACGGAAGAAAATAAAAAATGCTGCAGTATAACATGTCTCCTGAGCATATAAGTCATGATCTAATCAATCAGAAGGAAATATGCAGCATGATAACATGCTCCTGAGTATATAAGTCATCATCTGATCAATCAACAAAAAAATTTCCTGCGTCACCATGATGGAATAGCTAAAATTGTCAAAGTGAATAAGTAATGAAAAATTATTGAAAATCTCAAAGCATGTGTCAACAAAATTTCGATGCAAAAGAGTCTTGTAATCAAACTGAATACTACCTGTGACAAGAACAGTGAGAATAACAGCAAAAGCAATGCTTCCACCATTGTACCATCCTTCCTTAATGCCCTAAATATGCACATAGAATAGATTGCATAGTCAATCTTAAAATTGAAAAAAAAAATTGATTGAAGACTCAATTTATCTTGCAAAAAAAAAACCATGCGCTTAAAAAAAAAAAAAAAAAAAAAAAAGAAGAAGGAAATCGCATGATAGATAAGGACAAGCACCGCTTTTCTGGTAGGGGATACATGTGTTCACTTGTTTTGACAAAGAAAACATTAAATTATTAGAACCAAAGGTGACAAGTGCTACATCTCGATAGCAAATTATTTTGTCCCTACGCCAATGCATCTTTGTGCTGGGATACACGGGAAAGTAATCTGCGTTAAGACCAGTATATGCTATAAGCAATGTTTCAATATCTTTCTGCCAAGCTTTCATGTCCTTCTTTTGATGTTAGTTATGTTTTGCTGTCAGTTTGGGCAAGGAATGAGAACATACGAAAATAGCAATCAAGATAAAGCAACTAGAAAGAAGCTAATGCAAATCACGATATCGCCCCACTGTCACTCATATGTGAGCAGGCCAGTCTCACCTTTATCTTTACATCAAGTACCAAAGAAACCACTGCAGCTATTATCAGTATGATCAAAGTAAGATCTTGCCAGGCTTCCAAAAGGAACATCTACGTGATACAAGAGACAAAAGATGAAGTACTGATGAGAATATTAACAACTAGATGAGAAAAGTAGCTAGTCTACACTCTTAATCAACGAACAAAATCTATGTGCTCAAACCAAAAAAAGAAATAGAAAATGAATGGGAACATTTCAAAGAGATTACCCAAAAACTCCTTTCTTTTTTCCGAGGATACGTATTTGATCCATATGTGTTCTTTCGAGCAAATAAATCAGCATCATCTCCATTAATACCCTTATCCGAATCTGTCTTCAACAACTTTGCTAGTCCTTTAACCTAATCATTCAATTGCAAGATGAAATTCAGAAAATAAAAGAATCTCCCAAATCACTTTTCTTTTCTTGCTCTTTTTAGTAGATGTTCGAACAATTTTATCAATTCTGGCTAGAACAGTGGAGACAAGTTATTTGTTGACTTTGTTGGAAATTGGTGATCCATTTTCAACAAAATCTAGAAGCTACTAGCTTAATGAAGAATAAACTTGAAGACTCTCAAATGTTGAAGAAGCTTCTGGTACTACGTGAAGAAGCCCAAGCTGATCAAGAAAAGAGGGGCACACATTAAAATAATATTATAGTAGTTGCTGGAGTTTTCAAGAGAACAAGCTCTACGTGCATGGGAAATTTGTGCATGGGAAATCTTGAAAGAAAAGTCAACAAAAGCTGCTGAGATTAGAAAAATGAAGAAAAATGGAGAAGCCACCAGAAGATACGGAAGAAGCCGCACAAACCGGAGATAAAAAACCAACTTGTAATATTATATTATTTTTTGTACTAATGTCGGTGGAGTGTGGCGGTGAATTCACGCCTATAAATAGGCTAGGAAGTTGATCATTTGTGTGTGAGAGGTAAACTCTCCACCTTGTATGTGTGAGGTGAACCCTCCACCATGAGAAGTCATAGATCTCTACTGTACATCTATCAAACTATTTTATTCAACTAATGAAACCTATTTTCCCCATGTCTTATATCATCCAACTATCACATATTGTCCCTTGTCCATCCTCCACAAAATATACCATACACTTGCACACGCCACAAACCAAAAATTATAACTATTACTAAAACCATGCTTCCGCACGCACACACACATCCAAAGTATATTATTTTTAACAGACTTCCTAGCACCAACCTTGGCTGCGGTGCTGCAAAATACATTAGTTCTTGGAAAAAGCCACATTTTTCTCAATAGAAAGGGAATAGAACAACGTATAGCAATTGTCGGGATGCAACTCATATAGCCAAGGCAAGATTCCACATTGTTCTGGACAGAAAACAAGAAACATGGTCTTTTGGCAAAATTACCCCTCCATACTCCTCCAGAGTAGAAACATCACGGTCTCTGGTTAATACAGCAAGTTGCTCTTGACGGATCCCAAAATCACCACTTGTGATGGGCATTTTTGATGTTTCTGGAAAAAAAAAGGAAGAAAATTACTATTTGCCCATTGCATTGTGTGATCATGTCAAACGACAGAACAAACTACGTGTACATGAACATTATCATGCCAAAATTTCACAAAGACATGGTACAACTAAGGAACATAGAACCTATAAATATTTCGACAATGAAAGAATGCATTAAGACATGAGGCATCAATAGGATATGAGGAAAAATTTATACAAAAGAAAGAAACGCCAACAAAATAGCACACCAGCAATACTGAAAGGAAACAGTGAAGGAGCTAGAAATCGCTGGAAGGGACGAAAATATCGATGTCCTATATATGGTAGGAGAGCTGTAATATGAAACTACTCCCACGCATTTGTAATGGATAGTTTTATTCCCCATTTTGGCATGCATAGCACGAGCATGGTGTCAATTCAAAAACATATTTAGGCCAGCAAAGAGAAATCCCTGAATGTATCATAGCTTGCCGCAATGTCAATTAAGCACAATACGGGGAAATAAGCACCATTACCTTGTTGACCACGTGCTTGGCCAAACTTTGCAACCTGAAGCGGAGCATTAGTTCTAATTTCCTGCAATATTTTCGTTGTCTGTTCTTCCTTCTTCAAGTCACAGGTGTATCTAAATCGACGAGAAGCGTTCAACGCTAATGTAGCTGACTACAAACATACATAATTTAGGTAAATAAGGATTAAAATAATTCATGACAATCCACATAATTTATCAACCACATATGCTATTCGAGATCATTTGACTTCTATTTCATGATTCAAAAAATCATAGTTGGTCCAAATAGTATAGAGAGATGTCATTGGGAATGTAAACGAAGTATGAAAAGCTTGTAAATCATAACGCTAGTGTGGCAATAAAAGTTTAATGGAGATCTATGAACTATGAGCCGTGACTTTTGTAGCCTCTTTTCAAGTATATGATGTGTGAGAGGAAACTGTGAGAGGAAACTCAATTTGGATACCTACAAACTAAAAAGAGAAACCAAAAAAAAAGGGCGTGGGGGTAAACAGCAACTCATGGAGAAGAAATCCCTTGTAACATAAAGAGCTTCTACTAACTTTTAGTTTCATCTTTAAGTTGTCTGGACTAACTTTTACTTTTGTAACTCTACACAATTTAACAACCCCATCACCTTAGACCCAAAAAAAAAAAAAAAACCATCACCTATCACTGTGCCTATCTGATAAGTCATTCAAGCTATCGAACCATGATTGATAGGATCACCAGCTTACCACTTATAGGCCAGTCGCTGCCGGGGGGGAGGGGACCCAAATGTCCAAAGCATCCAAGACAGTGGGACTGAGTCTCTCTCTCCCCTTCGCAGCCTTTCAAAATATATATATATATATATATATATATATATATATATATATATATATATCGATATATGCGATGTATGTATACACATACAAAGCCTTGATGTCCAGAATTCCGCGTGCTATTAATGCTGCGAAATCACAAACTAGGCCAAATAAAGTCATCACTAGCATACCTCGATGTTATTATTCTTTGTTGTTTTTTTTTATTTCTTTTATTTTTTCACTTTGGCCAACGCATTCGTCGGTCCGGGCACTTGTTCGAATCTCATGACATTGGAATATCAGCTACCGAGCTCCGGTCACACGACGGAAAACAGTTGTGCGAAGGAACGCAAAGAAGCAGAACCCGAGACGGGGACTCTAGCAATATGAGTGACATGGGCAAACCTTTTAGTACATATCAATATTAAATAGCCTTTTGCATCACTCTTTTTGTCCGTGGGAGTCAAGCAGGAGTCTGCAAACAGGACAAGTGACAACCCATCGTTATCGTACCCAATATTTTCTCGAGAAAATATTTTTTCAATTTTGTTCTTTTTTTTTTTTTTGGTCTCCTTGTCCCTTTTCCTTGGGCCTTCACCCGCGCCGGGGACAACAGTCCTCAAACTTGAAAAAAAGCTTTAATCCCGCGAATCGCCTCCACCACCGCTTCACCGCCATCTCAGTCCACCATCGTCGAGCTCGAACTCGGCCGGCGAACTTGAGCTTTAGATTTTGGATCTAAGCTCAAGCGAGCCCTATATATGTGATCAAGAGCTCAGCTCGACCTCGAATCAGGGTTGATTTGAGGTCGACCAGGGTCGGCCTAGGCGACGGACGATGCGGCGGAGGTGGCGGCGCTGGAGGTCGGAGAAGAAGCGGGCGACGAGGGAGGCGACGTGCCGTAGGCAGCGGGCCTGAGCTCGGGAGTGAGAGAGTATTTTGAGAAAAAAAAAGGGTGGGCTTTGTTCTTTTTCTCAGAAGACGCAGAAGAGAGAGGAGAGGGAGAGTGGCATAATTGAAGAAAGAGAGGATGCCAGGCGGACTTGTGTAGAACTGAGTTGGCTTTGGCACCTAATATCTTCTCATCTCATTTGAAAACAAAAAGAGAGAAGTCGGTCCAAAAAAACAAAAAAACAAAAAAACAAAAACAAAAAGAGAGAAGGAGAAAGCAGAATAGGACAGAATAGATTACCCTCCAACGCCTGAGATGATCGAGGGGGGCGTGTTTGGTGCTGGCGATGTTGAAAGGGCCATCAGAGGACTTATTCTCCTCGGAGTATCCACCTCCGGGCTCCAAATCACGCCCGCTGAAGGGAAGAGAGTTTCTGGGAAACTTATCCATACTATACAGCCGCGGGAGGAACGACACCGACGGTCACCCGCTCGAGTCACTTCTCTGCAAAACGCCAACCGAAAAAACGCTATTCAGTCTCAGCACACTCACTCAAGGGAGAACAAAAACCGCAAGTAAAGAGTAGCTTGAGCAAGGGAGCCAATGGTTTGTCACCCTCCTTCGTTAACCTCAGGCTCAGCGAAGAGATTCAAATGAAGGCCTCGTACTCCAACCCTTTTGAGTAAGAAGCGGCTTCTCGCGAACATTACCGGTCTCCAAGCGCGCGGTCTCAGATGGTGCCATCAAATCCCCAAAAAAGAACCCATAAATCGAACGAGGAACATGGAACGGTAAAAGAACGGACAAATAACCTTACCTTCCCTGTTTTCAACTGGTCCTCAAACCATTCTCGAAGTTAAAGCAATAATCTATCGCTCAGAGTCTCGTACTGCAATCGCTCAAAGCATGGGAAATTGAATCAGAAGCTTACCAAGAAGTATGGTCTTCATACTCGCCCCTCCAGAAGAAACTCAATGCTTGTACGCCAGACGATTAGTGAGGCTCCTAGGACAAACCAATAATAGAAGAGGCCATTAGGACGCCACCGTTCGAATCGCACTGAGCTGGAATCGCACTGAGGAGCTGGACCCATCTTCATGCTCCGCGTATAAGATTGGTTTAGACCCTAAGAGGCTCACCAAGTCTCCACTCCAATCACAAGTCACGTGAAGCTCCATAGGATTCCCCTCCCCTTTTAGGACCACATATGACTTACTTGCTCACCAAGCCTCCGCTCCTGCCGACCTCCCTGTCACATGAAGCTGGCTATCCATATGACTTGCGACTCGAAGGAAGGAATGTTGAAACTTGCCGAAAACTGATACAAATATAATTCACGAAATATGACTTTCACTATTATAATATCTTCTCACACCACGTACAATACTCAAACAACTCTACACAATTTCTCTCCCACTCGCATGCATACATAGTACATAACACACTCTCAAGACCCCTCCGAATATGGGTACTTGGAAAGTGAGTCTTCTAAGAGAGAGAGAGAGGGAGGGAGAGGTGAATAGAGCGTACACAACCCACAATTTCTCTCCCACTCGCATGCATACATAGTACATAACACACTCTCAAGACCCCTCCGAATATGGGTACTTGGGGAGGGAGAGGTGAATAGAGCGTACACAACCCACAATTTCTCTCCCACTCGCATGCATACATAGTACATAACACACTCTCAAGACCCCTCCGAATATGGGTACTTGGAAAGTGAGTCTTCTAAGAGAGAGAGAGAGGGAGGGAGAGGTGAATAGAGCGTACACAACCCACAATTTCTCTCCCACTCGCATGCATACATAGTACATAACACACTCTCAAGACTCCTCCGAATATGGGTACTTGGAAAGTGAGTCTTCTAAGAGAGAGAGAGAGAGGGAGGGAGAGGTGAATAGAGCGTACACAACCCAAGTAATTAGATCTTTGTCTTTGTTCGATTTATGTATTTACTTTTTTTCCTCTTTTTTTCCTTTCTCCTCCTCCAGATAGGAACACACAACATACGAATAAATTCAGTCAATAAGAGTGTAGTTCATTGTAAACATCATCCTCATACTTTCAATTTGTCCTCAAAACATTCTCTTTAATGCCCTCGGTCCACTATTATTATCCCTCTGTAATGCCTCAGGTCTGGATCATCATATTCTCAAACTCGAGGCAATGATATATCACTCAAAATCTCGTAACACAATTACTTAAAGTATGAAAAGTTGAATCAGAAGCTTACCAAGGATAGTCCCCGTATGCGCCCCCCCAAAAGAAACCCAATCTTGTCCACCAATTTCCACAGCTTAATACCCACCGCATTGCCCAATTAATCAGCTCAGCTTACAGTTCGAAATGGAAAGAAGGGGAGATGCTCTTCTTATATAATTGCTTTAGACCTAAGAACCTCCTCACTGCGTCCGGCACGCGAAACTGTCTTTCTTCCAGAATATTTTCTTCCGAGATTGACGTTCCCTTTCTCCTTAAGATAAGGAAGGAGATAGGATATCAAATCAGAGAAGGTGAGCTAAGACCTATTTGGTTCACTTATGGGAATAACTAATTCTGTTATTTTGTTCCCAAGAGTAAGAAAAAACAGAAATTCGTTTGATAAATTTTTTCCTTCTGAAAGTAAATTTAGAATAGAATCAAGAAGTAGAAAAAAGTTTTTTATTTTTATTTTTTATTTTCGGAAATAATTTCTAGAATCAATTCTAATTTTTTTTCGTCTTCTCTGTTCGTCTCTTTCCTTTTCTTCTTCTTCTTCCTTTTGGCTGGTTGTTGGCTTCCACCATGGCCGGCGACTGGCTAGATGAGGGTTGGTGACCTTGTTGGAGCAACGCAAGCCCGCGGCAACGGAAGCCACGGTGAGGCTTGTTGACCCAAGCCTTGCACAACGACGACGAGGCTCGACCTCGCCGGTGGCCTAACAAGCCTCACCAGACCTTGCCCTAGCCTGGCGAGGCTTCAACAAGCTCGCCGGACCTCACCCAGCAAGTCATTAGCCACCAAGAAAGGAAAGAAGAAGAGAAAAAGAAAAAAGAAAAATATAGTTAAAATATTAAAAGCAACAAAAATTGTTCCCATGAACATAATTAGAAAAAAAATCATTTCTGATAAAAAATAAAGTAGAAAAGTTTGTTCTCATTATAATCATTATTTAATTTATTGGGAAGAAGTAGAAAATTTTATCATAATCGGGGAAATTAAATATCGAGATGTGAATGTGGCATCTATTTATGTGTTCCGTCTAATCTATTAATTTGCAAAGGTTAAGTCAAGATTTATGACATACAAAATAAACTTTTTAAAGTTCCTTTTTTTCTGCTTTTAAACAAGTTCGAAGGACATAGATATGTATTTTTACAAACTTATTTTCCTATGTTCAATCGATTCCGTGCATATGCGCGAATTAGGTTCTAATGGCGTCATTAAACCACGACAGGCCTAAAAGATAATATTAAAAGAAAGATTACGGACTGTTTATAGTGCCAGTGTGCCTTTCAGTGATAGCTCAAAATCAACGAAGTCTGAATATCCGGCAACCGCACCGGCACCGGATGCAACCAAAACCAGGTCAATGGCGATGACGATGCTCGTGATCAAACCCCTCTTCTCTCCGCTCACCCGTCATCAATTTCGCAAGGCTCGATTCAATCAGCACACCACTCATATGCCACTCAGTCTCAACCGAGTCACGACTCATCTCTCAACTTCTCTCGCTTCAGTGACGGCACCTTCTGCTACCATGTCGCTGGTGGACGACTTCAATCCGGAGCTGCCAACCGAAGCGGCCTTGACTCTGCCCAGCTCGTGGTACACCGAACCTTCTTTCCTCGACCTCGAGCTGATCGCGTCTTCTATTGAGGCTGGCAGGCTGTCAGTTCGTCCTCTTCCATTTTATTTCCTCTCCTCAAGGCTCGATGCTTTCGACTCAATTTGTTCTAAAAGACGTGAACTGGCTTTGTTCCTCTGGTTTCTCTCCGACCCATTTCGTGACTATGATTTTCATGACCGGCCGTATATATGTTTTTCAGTTTCCTCTGGTTGTTCATACTCGCTAGTGTCTGCACATTACAACTCTCGAATCTGACTGAAGTGCTCTTTACATTTTCTTTGCCTTGGTCATACATCGAATCATGGTGCATGACGCTCATCACATTCGTAGTGCTTGAAGGTTGTGTGGCTGCTGGAACTTTTATGCGTGGGGTGGTACATGTGACTTCATGGCAGACGCGAAACCGAACGACGAAATAGTCTAAAATCGTCCATTTGTTTGTCTTCGTCGCCCCGAAAAATGTGCAAGAACACCGTCGCTAGCAACCTGAAAATTGAGGCATCGAAGAAGGGAAAAAGGGTGAATAAAGGACTCAAGTGAATTTAGACTCGTCATCGCAAAATCTTCATGTGAATTTATTTCAGTTGGATGGAGACCGAGCTCGGAGTCACAGCCCAACAACAGAAGCAATTGCTTAAAACCACACGAAGTTGAGGGAGACGATGTTGATTTCCTTTCCATACATGCGAGGTGGTAATAACCTATTTTGTAAGACGTGGAAGCGCAACCCAAGATCTCTATAGGTAGAAAAAAGAATACATATGTAATCATGTAAACAGATTTACACATCTAATTTGGACCACCATTATTGATGCGGAGTAATGACGATCCAAACTCAAGAACTTCTCCTTTATTATCCTCTATATTACTGGTTTAATGAGACATCCCATCACCCTTTAGCGTTAGATAAATGCTCATTTATGAGGATAATTGTGAGAATTAGGGTTAGAGGAGAGACTTAAGTACTATTTATAAAGCGTTTAGCTAGACTCTCTCATTATGGGCTAGGTTCAATTTGGCCTACACTAGCGAACCTTATATTAGACTAATTAAGAAACATTATATCTCACCTTAGACCAACCCCTTAAAATAATAAATTACAATATCAATTAATATAACCTGCATTAAGAAAACTTTTAAATTCTCACATTTGGGCTATACTAATTGAAATTGTACTATATGTGTATACATTGGCATAGAGATAATTCTTGATAGTCAATTCTATCTATAAAATCTCAAATACCAGATCATGACATTAATTATATGTACACACACAGAGCCTTTCATGGTCACAAGTGTTTTTAAATTTATTAATATTGATTCAATATGGTAGTGTGGCAAATGGATAACACTTCTCACACAGATATCACATTTGTCAATCACCATTTATCTTACCTCAAGTGTCATATGGTTCCAATGAACCTATATGTGTCTTGTCTTTATGGTTAATATTTATTTATGTGTAATAAAAAATATGCTCAAAGCTAATAACTGAATGCCCCTAACCTTCACTCAACATTTATACAATACCTTGAGACTTTTATTAATATGTGTTCAACATAATAACAATACATTCATATATATTTTGTTGGATTGAAAAATTGATACATATCAAATCGTTACGAAGTGTAACAAACACATATGTAAACTTTATTAGAGTAAAACCGAAACAACTCCTATTAAACAACAGCAGCTCATGATACTCCTAAGTCCATGTTAATGACATGTCCTTCAAACACACAAGGGTAAAGATATTTAATTAGTGGATCTGTAACTTTATCATATGTGAAAATATGTTCTATTGTAACGTCATCATTCTATACCGTTAGCCATTTATTTAGACACCCCTTGAGACCTTTGTTGTTATTAATAAACAATGTCGCGACCTCTTTTTTCTTTCGGCGCCCGCAATCGAGTACGGGCGCTTAAGGAGGCTAATGGCTCGGCTGAATTTATTAAGCCCGGACTCTCCCAAGTCCACCAATTCACGACTTTAATAGTCCAGTTTTTAACCTGTAAATTAATTTTAAACGGAGTCGCCACTAATCGGTTTGGGGTGGGTTGATTAGAAACCCAAGCGAAATATCGGGAGAAATACTTGCTCCTACGCAACCGAGAGAAATTAGGATCGGGGACTTGATTACACTAGTTAATCACTAATGCCCTTTCGGTACCTAATCTTGTTTAAACCCTAAGGCTTTTTGGATTTTTGAGGGATTTTCCATGCATTTTTTAGAGGAAAAGCATTTTTAGTCTTTTTCTAAATTTTTTTTACATAAAAAGCATTTTTTGGATTTTTGGATCTTTTTCTGAAAATATAAATAATTTTTTTTTTTGGCTTTTTTTGACTTTTTGGCTTTTTTTTGGGAAAATATGGACATTTTCGATTTTTTTGATTTTTTGGAAAATAAATTATTTTTTTATTTTTTTATTTTATATTAAAATAATATAAAAACTGACCCGGGTCGGATCCGCGGGTTGGGTCCGACCCGGTCGACGACCCAAAACACGGGCCCGACTCAGATTTTTTTTTTTTTAAAAAAAAAAAACTCAGCCCACACACGGATTTGGGCCTTTTTTTAAAAAATGCTCGGCCCACGAGAGAAGCTGGCCTTGGCGTAACCCCTAGAGCGCCGGGTCACACGCCCGACCCGGCTACCCGCTCCCCCTTGCGAAACCCTACCCGACCCGGCTCCATCACCCGACCCGACTTCCGCCGCCCCTTAAATCGCGGAAACCCTACCCGGTTCTAAGACCCGGCTCCGACTCGCGACGACTGAAAATTGCAAACCCTAGGGTTTGCGAATCCGCGGCGCCGAGGGGGGGAACCGAGGTGCTTGGCGGCGACGGCGACTACGGCGGCGACGACGAAGGCGGCGACGGCGACGGCAACGGTGACGCTTTTTACCTTTTCTCGAACGGGGACGGCGGCGGCAACAATGCCAGATCAAGGGCGGTAGCGGCGGAGGCGCTCGGCGGCCCGGCTGGATTTTGCACAGCAACGGCGTCGGGAGGTGGGACCTTCTTCCGCCCCTCTTCGCGAATCCAGAACCTCTGCACCTCCTCCAACCTCACTTCTCTCTCTCTCCTTTACTCCTCCCTCCGGCGAGACTCAGATCCGAAGCCGCAAGCCCTCGGCCCCCCTGAAGTCTCTCAGTGGGGTGTCCAAGGGTCGCGACTTCGATCTCCTCTCTCTCTCTCTCTCTCTCTCTCTCCCTTTGTGTGTCTCTCCGGCGGAACCTCTCCCTCTCAAGCTCACTTGCTCGCGGATCGGGGTTCGCTTGCCGCCGGCCTCCCCCGATGTCTCTCGGTGGGTGGTCGTTTAGCTTGCGACCCGATCCTCTCGCCCTCTTGGCTTGCTCTTTGATTTCCCCCTTAAAGTCTCTCAAAGGGAAGATCTCGGAGTTCGCCGTGCCCTTCACGGAGGTGGTGCCTCGCTATTTATAGGCGAGGGGGCGCCGGTCGACGGGGATTCGACCGCCGATCTTCGCACGCCGAACGGACACCCGCGGCCGAACCGGCGTCCCATCCTCGCTCTTCCGACAAAGCGTGCTCGGCATTGCTCGGCATTGAAGGCGGCCATTAATGGCGCCTGAGATCTGTCATCTCCGGCCGACGTCGGCCTACCTTCCTCGGTCGTAGGTTGCCTTCGAGCGCGTGAGTTGCAGAGGCGTAGGAAGAAGAAGGGAGAAGAAGGAAGAAGAAGAGGAGAAGGGGGCCGGGCTTGGAGGAGAAGGAGGGCTGGGCTTGGGCCCCGTGAAAGGGAGAGAAAAAGGAGGGGGCCGGGCCTAGCTGCCATTTTTTGTTTTCTTTTGTTTTTATTGATTTTTTTGTTGTTTTTGTTATTTATTATTTATTATCTAAAAAAAAGAAACTAAGGCCAAATTAATAACCTAATTAAAATTTAGGTGTCAACAGTTGCCTCTTTTTGAAGGTGAGTTCGCAGAGGTTGCATTCAAAGACAAACTTGATACCTAAATTTTGTCTATACATATGCAATAGTTATATCTTATTTGGGACCTATTGTCCTATGCAGAAAAAGAGCAATATAACATTACACATACTAAGACAGATAAGAAGATACCTGTAGTTACTTACCGGGAGTGAGTGAGATAGGGTGTGAACCCCGAGTTTTGGCAAGTATCAAGGCATCATCTTACCTGTTGCATGAGGAGATTGCTTCTCTAGGACCCGAACCATTCTTCGGTCGCCTATTGGAGCAATAAGTGGTTTGTTTAGGACCCGAACCTTTCTTCGGTCGCCTTGACGGGAATTGCTTTTCCGGACCCGAACCTTTCTTCGGTCGCCTTGACGGAATTGCTTTTCCAGACCCGAACCTTTCTTCGGTCGCCTCAGAGCAATAAGTTGGTTTGTCTAGGACCCGAACCTTTCTTCGGTCGCCTTGACGGGAATTGCTTTTCCAGACCCGAACCTTTCTTCGGTCGCTGTTAGAGCAATAAGTTGGTTTGTCTAGGACCCGAACCTTTCTTCGGTCGCCTTGACGGGGATTGCTTTTCCAGACCCGAACCTTTCTTCGGTCGCCTATTAGAGCAATAAGTTGGTTTGTCTAGGACTCGAACCTTTCTTCGGTCGCCTTGACGGGGAATTGCTTTTCCAGACCCGAACCTTTCTTCGGTCGCCCGTTAGAGCAATAAGTTGGTTTGTCTAGGACCCGAACCTTTCTTCGGTCGCCTTGACGGGAATTGCTTTTCCAGGACCCGAACCTTTCTTCGGTCGCCCGTTAGAGCAATAAGTTGGTTTGTCTAGGACCCGAACCTTTCTTCGGTCGCCTTGACGGGAATTGCTTTTCCAGACCCGAACCTTTCTTCGGTCGCCTTTAGAGCAATAAGTTGGTTTGTCTAGGACCCGAACCTTTCTTCGGTCGCCTTGACGGGAATTTGCTTTTCCAGGACCCGAACCTTTCTTCGGTCGCCCGTTAGAGCAATAAGTTGGTTTGTCTAGGACCCGAACCTTTCTTCGGTCTCCTTGACGGGGAATTGCTTTTCCAGGACCCGAACCTTTCTTCGGTCGCTTGTTAGAGCAATAAGTTGTTTGTCTAGGACCCGAACCTTTCTTCGGTCGCCTTGACGGGGAATGGCTCTTCCAAGACCCGAACCTTTCTTCGGTCGCCTGTTAGAGCAATAAGTTGGTTTGTCTAGGACTCGAACCTTTCTTCGGTCGCCTTGAGGAATTGCTTTTCCCCGAACCTTTCTTCGGTCGCCTGTTAGAGCAATAAGTTGGTTTGTCTAGGACCCGAACCTTTCTTCGGAGAATTGCGCCCCGAACCTTTCTTCGGTCGCCCGTTAGAGCAATAAGTTGGTTTTGTCTAGGACCCGAACCTTTCTTCGGTTGACGGGAGATGCGCCGGGAGATAGTACTTGGATGATCACAAGTACAAACTCTTGGAGGATACCTGGATGATCACAGGTATCGAAGGGGTACCTGGACGATCACAGGTACAAACTCTTGGGGATACTTGGATGATCACAAGCATCGAAGGGGTACCTGGACGATCACGAGCACAAACTCTTTGGGATACTTGGATGATTACAAGCCTCGAAGGGGTACCGGACGATCACAGCACAAACTCTTGGGGATACTTTGATGATCACAAGCATCGAAGGGGTACCTGGATGATCACAGGCACAAACTCTTTGGAGATACTTGGATGATCACAAGCATCGAAGGGGTACCTGGATGATCACAGGTACAAACTCTTTGGGGATACCTGGATGATCACAAGTATTGAAGGGGTACCTGGACGATCACAGGCACAAATTCTTTGGGGATACCTGGATGATCACAAGCATCGAAGGGGTACCTGGACGATCACAGGCACAAACTCTTTGGAGATACCTGGATGATCACAAGCATCGAAGGGGTACCTGGATGATCACAGTACAAACTCGAAGGAAGAATCAAGGCATACACAAGATATTCGTGTGGAAATATCGAGGATGGGTCTTGCATATACAAAGGTTTCTCACCTCCCGGTAAGGGAATATCGAGGCGTACCTTGGATATTCATGAAGGTCTCTCACCTCCTGGTAATTGGGAATATCGAGGGCGTGCCTCGCATATTCGTGAAAGTCTCCCACCTCCTGGCAACATAAACTTGAATGTAGCACGAGGCTTACCTGGATGGCCACAGGCACTTAAAAGGGGTGGAACACCTGGATAGCCACAGGTGTACAAAGTACTAGAATATTTTGATGAACACATGTATTTAATGATATGATCTGGGACCACTCAGGCAGGTCCAAGTACCATGATGATAAGAGAGCATACCTGGGTAACCGCAGGTGCACAACGCAGTGGAGTGCTTGAACAGCTACTATATCATTTGGGGACAACTCGGGCAAGTTGAGTGTGATGAAAAGGAAGTACCTGGACAACAGTGGGTACTTTGACGATATGGGGATACCTAGACAGCAGTAGGTATTCCAAGAGATACTTGGTCGATCGCCGTAGTATCAATACTGGGACAACTTGAACAGGTCGAGTGTCGATAAGTATCCGAATGGCTACTTGAAGACAAAATGATATTTGGACAGCTCGAATATTCAACGGTAAAGGATGTCAAGAAATACTGGGGACAATCCGAACAGGTCGAGTGTCGGGGAGTATCCGAGCGGTGGCCTAGTACTCAAAGACAATGGGGATACCTAAGACAGGTAAGCATCCAAACTCAAAGGACAACTCAAATAGGTTGAGTGTCAAGAAGAGAGTACCTAGACAGGTGGTAGGTACTTTAAGACAAATGGGGATAGGGATATGCTTACCTAGCAATATCTCTATCTCTAAGAGTATGTCTGCTATTTGCACATATGCACACATGATTGTATATGCTGTAAATTCATGAGTTCAAATGCGATTCATGCATGATAATTTTGTCGCTTTTGCATCATCTCGAGTTTCACCGGGAAGATTTTGAAAGACAACCTTCATTTAGAATGTAGATGTCTTGAGCATGCCGATGAGGGACTTTCGATCTAAAGGACTTTCCGCTCACTCTCATGGAAAAGGCTATCCCGACCATTGATGCAGGATTTATAAGGACCACACTTCTCACTTTGTCATCATGTCAACGGGGGGTCCGAGTATTCTCGCAAGTGGTACGACTTTACCAATGTGAGAGGTCTTTGTTGAAATTGTGATGAAGACTTGGTCAATAGCTCATCAAATGGGACCGTCGAGGTCAAGGCTCATGAACGAAGTGCCGCACGATCATCTCCAGGTTTGCAAGTCAAGAACCCTGCGAAAAGAGATAGAGTAATCTTGCTCGTACTTCTTCGAGCGATGCTTTATAGACATATGAAATCCTACATTAATTGAAGTGCCCCTAGTTTGAAGAGACTTTTACAATGGGATGCAATGTAGGCTTGATTCATGTGTAAAAAGGTGAGAGCTGGTGATTGCCTTGGCATTTGTCACCAGTCTTTCTTCTTACTATCAAATGGAGGTTCTATGGACCACAAGAGCAACATTTTCTTGACTACACTTTTGACTGGGGGGCATTGGCCTTGCTTTTACCAGGCACACTGCTTTTTTCATGCCCCTATTTTTTATTCCAGTTCTTCTTTTATGGGCATTGACCTTGCTTTTACTAGGTACACTGCTTTTTTATGCTCATGTTTTTTTTTCATTCTTGTTGCTTGAGAGCTGATCTTGACAAATTCAAGCAAACACCTTTGTTAGATTATTGAGTCTTCATCTTTTGTCGGCGCTTTTGATTATGCTGCTCAAATGGCAGTAGCTTCTGCTTTGCCTCCACGTGAGGGTGAATTTACAGATTCAATTGGGTTGTACAATGAATACAAGTGCATAGAGAAAGAATTGCTCTTCATGACTCTAGGGCACTTAAATTAACATGAGTGTTCATATGCAATAAGAACACCCGAAGATTGATGCAAGTGCGAGCAAGAAAATTTCTATCTCTCTTCTCACCTTGTGATGCTGCTTCGCCTCCGATCTACCCCAGTGTGGGGTGGTTCTTGACGGGGGTATGGGAGAAACTTCACCAGTGTAAGGAGCTCAAATGGGTGAGCAATGAAATGCCTCTCACTATTTTGGTTATCGTACCATTCGCGAGAGAACTCTTTACCCTGCAGTCATGGAATCTTCTGCACTCATCTCACAAGTGTATAGATGGGGGGGGGATTGTGTGTAGGATATGGCTTGCCTTTTATCATCTTGACGCGCCTCATCCAGCATGCTCAATCAATCTTGTATTCTTCACTTAGCTGTCTATTCTAATAATCTTCAGTGGAATCAGTGACTTAGACAGACGAAATCATCATGCAGAATTCATCTGGAAATGACATGCAACATTTTGAATATGATGGAGTTTGAACTCTTCAAAACAAGTGAATGGTTTTGACTCAAAAAGACCCTATTGACAACTTTAAGAATTAACATAATGGTGTTTCCAAATATGCTAAATTTTGAACATCAAAAGGGTTATTCACAAAGGGGTGTCGATAGTTATCCCTATTGATTAGGGATATGACTCATGAAGGATCAGCCGGGGTTGGGGATCTGATCGGGCATCTCTGTTTTTGCCCCTACGGAAGAGAAGATGTACAAGTAGATCAATTAGTCTGGCCAAAATTAAACTGTGAGTTGAGGCCTGAAGATTTTCTGTCATTTGCTTTGGCGATTACTCGGGACGCCATTTTGTTTAGGAGAGCTTATCAGAGTTTGACATGTCTTTCTTTGATTTGTTATCCGCATTTTTTATGGTCAAGTGATCCTAACAAACAAGACATGCTTCTCATTGATTTGTTAAAAGGGATCATGTTAGTCAAAAAACTCTTTCAAGAGTTGAATAACTTTGAAGCGATACAACATTACCCTTCACTAGTTTGCAAATGATTGGATGGACTTGAAGTGAGATGGGGACACGAAGTCCTATGTCTTTTGCTTTGTTAGGTCACCTGTTCTCTCGTAATTTGCAAGTGCAAGAGAAGCAAAAGTTTTTTATTATTTTTTTTTTACCAAGCGGCTAACTGCGCCGCGTCGGGGATTCGAACCCCGACTTCGGACCATTTTGCTTCTTCCCGGATACCACTCGGCTAGAGGCGCCGACGGTGTCCGTAGGGCGCTGTTTTTTCATTTAACCGAACTCGGCTCCGGACGTCACGTCCTTTCATACCAAGTTAGGTAAATCGATATGGGTCATTTGATTTGCCCAAATTAACCATTAAGCTTGTTTCTTGAATCCTATGCTTCCTGTCAATAGGAGAAAATATGTCAAGAGTGAGTTCAGATACTAGGAGTATTGGAAACGATACCAAATTACTCTTCCCCAGAGTTTATATTTGCTGACTCCTAGGGATATTTGAATGTCAATGACGGCCTTTTGTTTTCGACACAGTTCAATGTCTCTTTTGATTGGCCTTCCTCATTTGTGGCCATGTGATTGATGATTTGCAACGCCTTCCTTCTATGGAATTCTGCAATTGAGTTCATGTACTTCAAGCTTCTATGGAATCTGAGATAAAAAATCTCAAGCTTTCTGATGGCAATTACTTCTTGCGAGAGCCTGCGTCTGGAACAAAAAGTGAAGCTTCCAGATTCTAAGATTGCTGACTGGGACATAAGGCTCCTTCTAACCAGACCGGCTCTTGAATGACGCGTCATTTACACCGAGTTGGGCGAAATTGACATGGATTACTCTTACGAGTCTGCCTGGGTAATGTCGATTTGCTCAAGTTATGCCATCGAATTTGCTATTTGATTTTCAACACTTCTTTAAATGCTGGCGATTATCATTCATTTTTCTTCATCGAGTCAACCAAACACACGTTTTTATAATGGTGGAAATACATCACTCATATATAAAGGTGCATAGGCATTTTCATTCTGATAGAGAAGTGCTTGGCAATGCCAGACAATGAACATCTTTCAAGGGTAGTACTTTTTCACAGCATCAGAATTAACTGGTTTAGAGAATTCTCGCCCATCCATCTCAGTTAGGATCAAGGCTCCTCCGGGGAGTATCTTCTTTATTACGTAAGGACCCTTGTAATTTGGGGCGAACTTGCCTCCGGGCTCTGGAAAGATTGGCAGTGTCTTTCTCAAGACTAGCTCGTTTACCTCAAAGTGCTTGGGTCGCACCTTTTGATTGAACGATCGAGCTACCCTCTGCTGGTAACACTGGCCATGACAGAGGGCTTTCAGTCGTTTTTCGTCGATCATATTCAGTTGCTCAAGCCTTTGTTGTGTCCATTCTTCCTTGGACAATCCTGCTTGGGATAAAATTCGCAGGGAAGGGATTTCTACTTCCACGGGCAAAACCGCTTCCATGCCGTAAACCAGGGAAAAAGGCGTTGCCCCAGTGGAAGTTCGAATCGAAGTTCGATATGCTGTTAGTGCAAAGGGTAACCTCTCATGCCAATCGCGGTAGCTTTCAGCTGTCTTGGATAGGATTCTCTTGATGTTCTTGTTGGCGGCTTCCACGGCTCCATTCATTTGTGGACGATAAGGGGACGAGTTCAGATGTTGGATTTTGAACTCAGAAAACAATTGATCAATCAACTTGTTGTTAAGGTTTGACCCATTGTCGGTGACGATAGCTTCTGGTACGCCATAACGGGCGATTATGTCACGTTTGATGAACTTCATAACGTTTCGTGCAGTTACGCTTGCATAGGATGCGGCCTCGATCCATTTTGAGAAGTAATCGATTGCGACCAAAATGAACCGGTGCCCGTTTGATGCTTTCGGATTGATTGGGCCAATTACATCGATGCCCCACATTGAAAATGGCCACGGCTCCGATAACTGATGCAATTCAGTTGGAGGGACATTTATCTTGTCCCCGTGAATCTGACAACGATGACAGCTTCGCACATGCCGGGCACAATCGCCCTCTAAGGGGAGCCAATAATAACCCAATCTCATTATTTTCTTGGCCAACATACGTCCATTCATGTGAGGGCCACATGCTCCCTCATGTATTTCTTGCATTATTTGTGTGGCTTCATTTGCATCCACACACCTTAGCAGGACTGAGTCATATGATCTTTTGTACAAATTTTCACCGCTGACGAAGAACCTCGAAGCCATTTTCATTAGGTATTTTCGATCAGAGGGAGTGCTTTCTTTAGGGAATTCCTGCTCCTGGACGTATTTCATGATATCATAATACCAGGGTTTCCCATCGGGTTCTTCAGTTATAGTCATGCAATGAGCTTGTCTTGCCAGGACTTCAATCTTCAAAGGCTCCACTTCTAACCCTTCTGTTACTTGTAACATAGATGATAACGTTGCTAGCGCATCAGCGAACTGATTATGAATTCTAGGTAGGTATTCAAACGAGACGTCCTGGAATTCTCCCACCAATTCTTCCAAGTATTCGTGATAGGGCACAAGTTTGGCGTCTCTTGTCTTCCACTCGCCCACAGTCTGGAGAATGATTAAGGCAGAGTCACCGAACACTTTTAGTTTTGCTATTTCCATTCCAATAGCCGCCTGCAGACCGAGGATGCATGCTTCATATTCGGCTATATTGTTGGTGCATGGAAATATCAATTTTGCAGCCACAGGATAATGCTGCCCATTTGGGGATATCAAGACCGCCCCAGTGCCGGAACCTGACAAATTTACAGCTCCGTCGAAGAACATAGTCCATGTGTCCTCTTCTACTGTTGAAATTCGGTCGTCTGGGGAATTATCCTCGCGTACTTCTTTAGGGCAATCTGCTAACATATCAGCAATCACCCGACCTTTAACTGATTTTTGCGACATCACTTGGATGTCAAATTCTGAGATCAGGATTTGCCATTTGGCCAATTTTCCCACCAAGGCCGGGCGACCAAGCAAATACTTGATTGGATCACTCTCAGTTACAAGGAATGTTTGGTAATGCAAGGTATATTGCCGGAGTCTATGCAACACCCATACCAACGCAGCACATGTTTTTTCTGATTTGGAGTAGTTTTGCTCTGACGTGGTGAACTTTTTACTCAAATAGTAAATGGCTCGCTCCTTCCCATCATGGGGGCCCTTCTGTGCCAACATTGCACCTAGGGATTCACTGTTGATGGTAAGGTAGAGAGTCAAAGGGTGTCCTGGAGTTGGAGGTACTAAAACCGGGGGTTTCATCAGGTACTGCTTTAGATTTTCGAACGCCAGCCGGCAGTCGTCATCCCATTTGATTTGTGCATCCTTCCTAAGAAGCTTAAAGAAAGGTTTTGCAGTTTCTGAAAGTTGGGAAATGAATCGTGCAATGTAATTTAATCTTCCCAGGAGGCTCCGGACTTCTTTTATAGTCAAGGGAGGAGGCATCTCAAATATCGCCTTAGTTTTTGACGGGTCTACTTCTATCCCTTCGCAGCTCACAATGAACCCAAGTAATTTGCCAGAAGTTGCCCCGAACACACATTTTGCCGGGTTCAAGCGCAACTTGAACTGACGAAGCCGATCGAATAATTTCTCTAGGGTCTTCACATGGTCTTCTCCATGTCTGGTTTTGGCGATCATGTCATCGACATATACTTCAATTTCTTTGTGCATCATGTCATGGAAAAGGGTGACCATGGCACGTTGGTAAGTTGCTCCTGCATTTTTCAGGCCAAAAGGCATGACCTTGTAGTGGAAGGTTCCCCATGGAGTGATGAATGCCGTTTTTTCTTTGTCTTCTTCTTTCATCCTTATTTGGTTGTATCCTGAGAATCCATCCATGAAAGAAAAAAGTTTGAACCCAGCAGTACTATCTACAAGAACGTCTATGTGGGGTAGCGGGAAATCATCCTTTGGGCTTGCTTTGTTCAAGTCGCGGTAGTCAACACAAACCCGAATTCGACCATCCTTCTTCTTTACTGGTACAACGTTTGCTACCCAACTGGGGTATCGTGAGACTTCGAGGAAACCGACTTCGAGGAGCTTCATTACCTCTTCTTCAATCTTTTTTGACAATTCCGGCTTGGTTCTTCTTAGTCGCTGCTTCTTGGGGGCTACATCAGGGTTGGTTGGCAAGCTATGCTCCACGATCATTGGATCAAGGCCTGGCATATCGGCATATGTCCATGCGAATACGTCTTGATACCTCTTTAGGAGGGCAATTAAGCTTGCAGCTTCTTCTTTAGGAAGGTTCGCGCCGATCTTTATCTCCCTTGGACCCTCTGTGCTGCCTAAATTGACAATGACGGTGTCTTCAGTAGTAGGGGGCCTTGCTTCTTCGTGGCGCTCCCAATTTCGTTGAATTTCGTTGGAATCATCAAGATCATCACCCGAGTCTTCAGAATTGCTATCATGGCTACTTACGGTGTTGGTTTGGACCGTTCCCATACCCTTGCCTGCTACTAGATTATTCCTGCGTCATAGAGTAGATAAATAAGGTTAGTAGCATACATGCTTCTTTCTTTTGAAAAGGTGATAAATTGCTCTTGAAGATTTAGGACAAGGAAACATGAGGAGACCCGGGCCTCAGATTTCTTTTTTCATTTGACGGCTGGCTATCATCAACGGGCCGGTTTGGTGTGTCTCCTCATGCCCTCAAAATGTTTTCAACTTTATTTATTAGTAGACGGATTTACAAGGTGATTTCAAAAAATAGTTCCTTGAGTGGAACTGATGTTGAAAACAAAACAAGCCAGACTTTAAAAAATATGTACAGGCTCCCACGTAGGGGAGTATGCAAGGGAATTAAAAAGGGTTCTACTCGAGCGGGCCTGCACCCATTTCCCCTGATGGTCCTTCGTTGATAGCGCCCACGAAGAAGTCTTCATACCAGTCTCCAGTCACGCCTCCTTGTGCTCCCAGCTTTGTGAATTTCATATCGTCCATGCCTCCCCATCCATCAGGGACGATCCTCTGACGATTGTCATAGAAACCTTTGGGAATTGAATAGTTGACATAATAGTCGAATTTGCCACTTGGTTGGCCCAAAGTGTCCATGATTGACTTTCCTCTATGCGCTTCTTTAGCATGCTCAGGGAGCACGGTATGGGTGCTAGGTACCACGAGGAAGTCATCTTTACCATAACATAGCCACGAGGAACGGAACGTGAATACCCCAGCATTCAAAAGATCCTGAATCTTGTCTCTCAAGATGATACAGTCATCTAACGAGTGTCCTACTTCGCCCGAATGATAGTCACAGTACTTGGATGGATCATAATCAAGGAAGTACTCGGGAGTAGGACGCCTCAGTTCCCTAGAGATTATTCCTTGCTCTAGGAGGATGGGGAAAATAATGACCATCGATTTAGGAAGAGGCGAATATGACCGCGTGCTTCTTGAGGACTGTGGTAGCCGAGCTCCTTGCCAGATTGTGTCAGTAGGGTCTTCTTCACTTACTTTGGCTACCAACTCCTCATTGTGACGAGAGCGAAATGTACGGGCAGCTTGAACAAAATTTTCTGTCAAGTGGTATATGCTATCGCGTAGTTCATCGACTTGACGTTGAAGTTGGGTGAATGAGAAGTTATCGCCTGTTTCTTCTCGCTGCTCCTCCTCAATGGCACCTATGAAAAGGTCCCCAAACATGGTGGTCACGTCATCTGGCCCTTCTTTCTTTGTAAGTACAGGTTGGGTTATGCTCTTCTGGTCCATGCCCAAGTAAATGGGAAACTTCAAGATTTCATGGTTGAATTGTTTTGGAATGCTGATCATTTCTTCTTCCTCATGCATCATCTTTGCAGGGCCTGGGAAGGTTTCCTCAAGGCGTGGGTATACAAGGCCGGTCTTCTTTTTTGCCTTTCCTTCCCGGTATTGCTCCTGATATCCTAAACCAATGGTGTGAGGTCTCCTCAAGGCTTTGATAGGCTCGCGGATGCCTTGGTTTCCCTTGCCAAGCCCTTGACCCAGGATAAAACCGTATCCAGTCATGATTTTCCCTACCATGATTGCAGTGCTTGATATTTCGGGGACAAGGGGTGGAGTCCCTCGAGTTTCGTGTATAGTAGACACAAGCTCGAATGATTGATAACTGGATTCATTTTTGTCACTAGGTTCAACATAAGGGATGGCCGTCTCATGGTAGATGCGGTGATCTTCTTCTCCGCGGACCGTGATCAGTTTTCCTCCAATCACGAACTTTACATTTTGGTGGAGGCTTGAAGGTACTGCTCCAGCGACGTGGATCCATGGGCGGCCTAAGAGGAAATTGAACGCAGTGGGGATATCCATCACCTGGAACAAAATTTTGAATATGGTTGGGCCTATTTGAACGTCAAGCTCGATCTCTCCCACCGTTTCCTTCTTTGTTCCATCGAAAGCTCGAACAGAAGTCTTGGGTGTCTGGATTCGTGATGTCTCTATTTTAAGACGACAGAGTGTTGCTAGTGGACATATGTTAAGAGCAGATCCATTGTCAATCAGTACTCGAGCAACGTGAGATGCGTTGCACTTGACTGATATGTAGAGGCCTTTGGTGTGTCCTCTACCCTCCTCGGGGATTTCTTCATCAGAAAATGCCATTTGATCTTTTAAAAGGATGGTACTGACAAACTCCTCGAGTTTGTCATGTTCAATCGTCTCAGGGACATGTACTTCGCTTAGTACCTTCATGAGGGATTTCTGGTGCTTGACAGATGTCTGAAGTAATTCCAGCAAAGAGATCTGTGCTGGTGATTTCCGTAATTGTTCCACCACATTGTACTCGCTGGTTTTAACTACGGCCAAAAACTCCTTGGCTTCTTCGTCAGTGACGGGCTTGGCGGGCTGTGTATTGGCTTGAGCATAGGTTCGCCCAGACCTCGTGACTAAGCCAACATCAAGGTTGTAAGACCATGGTACTGCATTGTTGTCTTCGTATTTGTAGGGCTGGGGGATCTCAATGACTATATCTGCTTCTGATGTCGATGCTTGAACTATGGCTCCTTTCCCTTTAAAGACGCCCTCAAGTGGGGTGGAATCCTTCTTCTCTCTCTTTTCGTTTAGTGTGGCAAATTCTTCATCCCAATTGATGACGACTTGCGATATAGTAGAGACCGTGCCGGTGTGGCCAGCGTACACAATTATTCCTGCCTCTATCATTTTTGATACCCTTTCTTTCATTGTTGCTAAGGGTGGTATTTCATCACTTGAATAATACCTGGTTTCTACTAGCCCTCGATAGATGTCAACAATATGTGCATTGACATTTCTGATTTGGCTGGCTTCAGAACTGAATATCGCGTTTACTTTGTTGGTGTGATCAGGGAGCGGATTGCTTTGGACATTTGGCTTTGTAGTTTGGAATGAGAAAGCCTTAGTATCCAGCAAGTTCTGGATCCGATGCTTAAGGGTGAAACACTCGTCAGTTGAGTGGCCTACTTCTCCCATGTGATAGTCACATTTTTTGGACGGGTCATAGCTGGAGAAGCTTTCAGCGTTGGGCCGTTTTGGCTCAATTGAGAGGAGGTTCTTGTTCCGGAGGATTGCCAAAACCTGTGATAGAGATCCAGGAAGTGGAGTGAATTGTCTTCTGTTGTTGTAGCGTTGGGGTGGTTGACGACTAGTGGTCTGTTGTTGGCCTGTGCTTGTCTGAACGGTCGGGAGGTGACCGGTATTTGCAGTGTAGGTTGCATTGACATCTACCAGGGGTTCTTTGTCTTTTTTCAGGTTGAGCCTTTTGCTGACAGGTGCAGGCTCAGTGAACCAACCCTCCCTTAACCCTATCTCAATCTGCTCTCCTACTGGAATGAGTTGATTGAATGATTCAGCGATCGTAGTAACCATTCGGTTGCAATATTCATAGGGGAGGGTTTTGATGAACATTTTTCTTAGTTCAAAATCAGTTGGTTCGGGACTGATCTGGGCAGCTAGATTCCTCCATCTAATAGCATATTCTTTGAAAGATTCATGCTTTTTCTTTTCCGTGCGCTCGAGATCTTCACGAGAAGGGGTAATATCCATTATGAACTTGTACTGCTTGAGGAATGCCTCACTTGCTTCACTCCATGTTTCAAGGAGGTTTATATTTTTTGTGATGTACCACCTCAGGGCGGGACCTACTAAACTTGACTGGAACAACTGGATCATTAGAGGCACATTATTAATGTACTGGGTCATTCGAACCAAGTACATTTGCAAATGAGCCCTTGGGCAAGTCGTGCCATCGTATTTCTCGAACTCAGGCATTTTGAATTTTTCCGGCATTTTGACCTTGGAGTAGATGGAGAGGTCTGCTGGAGTAGGATCTTGGAGGCCTTGCAATTGTTTTAGTCTCTCTTCAAGCTTCTCAAGGCGTTTGTCATGTTCAGTCTTAGACAAACTGTTGGGCTTTGCTTTCTCAACTATGATTTGGTGCGTATCATCCTCCAATTCTGGCATGTTATCATCGGTATCTCTTCCTTGATCACCTCGGGTAGATGATTGCGGTAACAGTACTTCGATTGAGGCTGGGGCGGGAGTCAATTTGCCTTGGATGGAATCTATCTGCTTTGAGAGTTGTTGAAGCACATTGAAGACTTGCTTCATTTCACTTTCCATAATCTCGACACGGCTTGGTACATTTTCTTCGGCCATTCTAGCTTTTGGATTTGGTGAATATGATTATGACGTGATTACCTGGTAGCACAGGAAATGGAGAAAACGTAAATGAGGGAAACACATGAAAAACTGGCTCATGGCAAGGGTCGAGTCATTCTTATTTATTAACAGGAGATTTATACAATGCTAAAAAGAGCTTTTTACACCAGTTAGAACGACCCTAGATATTCACATTAGAAATATTCACATCAAAAGTCCCACTGCCCATTTTTATATGCGATGGGAAGTTCCAGTCTTGTGAAGCCGCTTGCTTCTTCGTATTAGCTTCGATACGTGTCTCCTGCTTGTCTCCAGGCTTTCTTCAAGCGATTCGATTCGCCCTTGCAGGGTAAGTTTATCAACTACATCAGGGATTACTGGTTGCAGCTTCTTGGGAATTATATGGTTGAGGATGTAGAATGCTGATGCATGATGAACTTTTTCTTGTCCCTTTAACCTTCTGGGCACAACGATCTTTTCAATGTGACATCTACTCCATGCGTTCTGAATTATGCGGATCTCCTCCAAGTAGTTGTAGTCTGCACGGGTGAAAAAGATTCGGAACAATCCTGATTTGAGCGGTGGCGGGATTTCTTGAAGGACTCTATACTGACGAGCCACCCTATAGGGATAATATGAGGTAGCTCCGGAGAGGCCCAGCAACGGGATGGGGTTGTAGTAATTAAGCGCAAAGCGCGCCTCTCCTGCAATGAACCATTTAGCTCGCCATAGGAACGTCTCAGGGACCGGGTTTTTTAGCAAGTTAATCCACCGAGAATACTCTTCATTGGGAGAATATTTTTCCAAGGTTTGAAATTTTTGTAATGGGTGTTTAAACTCATTGATTTCAAATATTTGCATGAGGTGCCCAAATCCTTTGATATGGGAAAAGAACCACATTTGTAAAATTTCTGGAGCGGCCCTCATGATTTTTCTTTTTTTCCTTGAAACGATTAAGGGATAAAAACGTTTCGGCTAAAACCATGTTCACATATCCTGCTCCAAAAATGACTTGATTTATCACCCATGTGATTGAAGGATTTATAGCATTCTTTCGATGTGGAAAGATAATAAAACCAAAGAATGCTAAGAGGAAAATCTTGGCTTTTTGGGCCATTGACTGTTTTTCAAAGGATTCAGTTAAAGATGATAGCGGAAAAGCATTGTTGTTGGCTTGAACAATTTTTCTTACCGAATGATTTTTTAGAAACCGTGATAGAATAACCACAGGGTCAATGCCGATTGGTGGTTTGGCAAGCTCGCTTCCCAGGGGCATTCCTATGGCGAGACTGTACTCTTCTAAAGTCGGAGTCAGTTCAAATTTGCCGAACATGAAGGTGGATGCTTCAGGGCACCAGAAATGTGGTAGTGCTTGCATGACTCCAGAGTGGATATTGATTTGGAGCAATGGGAGGAGATGACCGATTCTTGCTTTGACGCATTCTTGGGCGAGCTGATCTAACTGCTTCCACCATCTGAGAAGCTCTTCTTTTGGGGTAGGAATGAACTTGATATCAATTCTTCCCATCGCATATAAGAAAGGGAAATACACAACCTGACCCTATTTTGCCATGAGCCAGACAGACTGAGTAAAAGTAAAGAAATCACTTTGCTTTTAAATAAAAATGGCAAGCACAAAGACATGCGCATGGGACGTGCGGCTCGATTTCTAACTCAGAAGGTTTGATGAAATTAAAAGGTATCCGCCCGTCGCAGTCTCGCGTTAGCAGCATACCCCTTAACCTCGGCTAAGAAATTCGGAGAAAAGAAAGGCAACCTCTACATCGCAGTCTCGCGTTCGAGGTCGTATCTTTCTTAACACCATCCTAAAATCCTATGGCGGCCCAGGTCCGGCGGCCGGGTTGTGTGTGCCATGTGTAGTGTTTAAAACAGTAAAGCATGCACAACAGTTTATAATCACAAAACAATTTATTTTAACAGAATAAAAAAAAAACTTTAAGATATTATCCTGCATAAAAGAAAAAAACCAAGTCAGCAAAGCATTTAAACAAAGATAAAATGGCCTAAGTCCTCAAAGTCCCCAGCGGAGTCGCCAAGCTGTCGCGACCTCTTTTTTTTTTTCGGCGCCCGCAATCGGGTACGGGCGCCTAAGGAGGCTAATGGCTCGGTTGAATTTTTAGCCCGGACTCTCCCAAGTCCACCTATAAATTAATTTTAAAACGGAGTCGCCACTAATCGGTTTGGGATGGGTCGATTAGAAACCCAAGCGAAGTATCGAGAGAAATACTTGCTCCTACGCAACCGAGAGAAATTAGGATCGGGGACTTGATTACACTAGTTAATCACTAATGCCCTTTCGGTACCTAATCTTGTTTAAACCCTAAGGCTTTTGGATTTTTGAGGGATTTTCCATGCATTTTTGGGAGGAAAAACATTTTTAGTCTTTTTCTAATTTTTTGACATAAAAGGATTTTTTGGGATTTTTGGATATTTTTGAAAATACAAGTCTTTTTTTTTGGCTTTTTCTGAATTTTTTTGGCTTTTTTTGGATTTTTGGCATTTTTTGGAAAATATGGAATATTTTTGATTTTTCGGAAAATAAAACATTTTTTTTATTATTTTTATTATTTTTTTAAAAATATTATTTTATATTAAAATATATATAAAAACTGACCCGGGTCGGATCCGTGGGTTGGGTCCGACCCGGTCGACTGCCCGGACGGGCCCGCAACGCGGGCCCGACTTTTTTTTTTTTTTTTTAAAAGTTCAGCCCACACACATGGATTTGGGCCTTTTTTTTAAAAAAGATGCCCGGCCCACGGAGAAGCTGGCCTTGGCGTAACCCTAGAGCGCCGGGTCACACGCCCGACCCGGCTACCCGCTCCCCCTTGCGAAACCCTACCCGACCCGGCTCCATCACCCGACCCGACTTCCGCCGCCCCTTAAATCGCGGAAACCCTACCCGGTTCCGAGACCCGGCTCCGACTCGGCGACCCGGAAAATTGCAAACCCTAGGGTTTGCGAATCCGCGGCGCCGAGGGGGGGAACCGAGGTGCTTGGCGGCGACGGCGACTACGGCGGTGACGACGAAGGCGACAACGGCGACGGCAACGGTAACGGTGACGCTTTTTACCTTTTCTCGAACGGGGACGGCGGTGGCAACAATGCCGAATCAAAGGGCGGTAGTGGCGGAGGCGCTCGGCGGCCCGGCGGGATTTTGCACAGCAACGGCGTCGGGAGGTGGGACCTTCTTCCGCTCCTCTTCGCGAATCCAAAACCTCTGCACCTCCTCCAACCTCGCTTCTCTCTCTCTCTTTTACTCCTCCCTCCAGCGAGACTCAAATCCGAAGCCGCAAGCCCTCGGCCCCCTTGAAGTCTCTCAGTGGGGTGTCCAAGGGTCGCGACTTCGATCTCCTCTCTCTCTCTCTCCCTTCGTGTGTCTCTCCGGCGGAACCTCTCCCTCTCAAGCTCACTTGCTCGCGGATCGGGGTTCGCTTGCCGCCGGCCTCCCCCGATGTCTCTCGGTGGGTGGTCGTTTAGCTTGCGACCCGATCCTCTGCCCTCTTGGCTTGCTCTTTGATTTCCCCCTTAAAGTCTCTCAAAGGGAAGATCTCGGAGTTCGCCGTGCCCTTCGACGGAGGTGGTGCCTCGCTATTTATAGGCGAGGGGGCGGCCGGTCGACGGGGATTCGACCGCCGGTCTTCGCACGCCGAACGGACACCCGCGGCCGAACCGGCGTCCCATCCTCGCTCCTCCGACAAAGCGTGCTCGGCATTGCTCGGCATTGAAGGCGGCCATTAATGGCGCCTAAGATCTGTCATCTCCGGCCGACGTCGGCCTACCTTCCTCGGTCGTAGGTTGCCTTCGAGCGCGTGAGTTGCGGGCGTAGGAAGAAGAAGGGAGAAGAAGGAAGAAGAAGAGGAGAAGGGGGCCGGGCTTGGAGGGGAAGGAGGCTGGGCTTGGGCTCGCGAAAGGGAGAGAAAAAGGAGGGGCTGGGCCTAGCTGCCATTTTTTGTTTTCTTTTGTTTTTATTGATTTTTTTGTTTTTGTTTTTGTTATTTAATTTAAATAAAATATGCCTACAAGTCCTATCACAAAAGCGATATTTAGTCTAGTGCAGATTTGAGCATACATGATATTTTTAGTGCACTGACACAAGATACATTATTCATTTGGGTTTTCTCAAAATCTAAATCGAGGTATTTTGAGAGACTTAATTTATCACCTTTAATAATAGGAGCACTTTCTAGCTTACGATGCTACATATTGAATCTTTTTAAAATATGATCAACATTGGGTGAACTTTTTATTTTCTGGGTTTTAATCTTGCAATTGAATGATTAGGTGAAAGGACTAGCGGAGTTGGTGAGAACAAATTTGGATGAGGGTATTTGTGAAGATGATGCTGATTTTTTGGCTCGAAAGAAAACATATGGATCAAATACATATTATCGGAAAAAAAGGGGTTTTGGGTAATCTCTTTGCCAGGTGCCTCATTCATTTTCTATTTCTTTTTTCGGTTTGAGCACATAGGTTCTATTTGTTGATCGAGAGTGTAGACGTATTTCACGCTACTTTTTTCATCTAGATGTTAGTATTCTCATCAGTACTTCATATTTTGTCTCTTCTATCATGTAGATGTTCCTTTGGGAAGCCTGGCTAGATTGTACTTTGATCATACTGATAATAGCTGCGGCCTTTTTGTTAAGAAACAAGTGTGCATGTATATATAAAAAAACCACCCCTTCCTCGTACTAGCGTCTTACGGCCAAAGAAATTATGTAAACGTCCATTATGAGGAATATACAGTCAATCAATAAACTTAGCTTACGGGAGATCTGTTGCTATTTGTACAGATTGAGTATACACATCTTCCGCAGATATCTATCTACTCTTTCGAACTGAAGATTCATATGCAGATGCGCTAGTCTTGTTTATTGATTTTCTTATGTTGCATATACACCACCCTCCCAGTAGACTCTCCCAGTAGACGTAGTCTTTCTTCGTTTCTTGCCAATGAAAATTGAGCGAAATTATCCAAAAAAGTTTTAAATTTATTATACTTTTACTTATTAATCTAAACATTTCAATTTTGCTAATTGAATCTTAAATTTTTCACCTTTTACTAATTGAGTCAATCTAACTAATTTTAGCCGGAATTTACTAACGTAAATATAAGACGGTTGACATTGACGTAGACATTTTTAATGATATTTTAATATATTTCAATTTGTTTATTATTATTTTGAATTTTTTATTTTTACTTTCTTTTTTTCGTTGATTTTTTCGAAGGCCTTCGCTAGATCTAGGCAAAGGCTACCTCGCCTGTGGCCAACGAGGCTGTGATAGCCTCACCCGGGGTCTTCACAACCCTGCTAACTATCAACGAGGATGGCAGGTTACCCTCGCCAATGCAGGCAAAAAAAAAAAAAAAAAAAAAAAAACAAGGAAAAAAAGGAAAGTAAAAATTAAAGATTAAAAATAATAAAATATTTTATATAAATATTAAAATATTATTTAAAAAATGTCAACGTCAATATCGGCCGTCACGTCGGACATCCAGTGTCTATGTTAGGGATTCTGACCAAATCGACTAAATAAATTCAATTGGCAAAATATAAAAAAGTTGAGAACTCAATTAATTTATGACTAAATTAGCAAATATGCAATAGGCTTATGACATTGGACAATTTTCCCCTGAAAATTTATAACTGGAATGATCAGTTAAGAAATGATTCTCCAATGTACATGAATTGATTTTACTAGTAGGTCTGAAATGATATTTACAAAGTTATCTAAAAGCCTTCATTTATTTGGTACATTGGTGATGTAAAAGTATCACTACATAAGCAGTGTCTAGAACCCTGACACGTTTATATTTTTTAATTCTAGTTAAATGTGCGCAGTCTATTAGTAGATGGGATTTTCATTTTATGACTATGTAAAGAGTGCTTTAAACAGGTGGTACAACCTACTTAAATAAAAATTTGCATACTAATAAATTCAAAAATCTCTATCACTTATTAAATTAAAAAAAGAAAAGAAAAGAATCACGCCTTAGAATAAACCAACACATGCTTCATTGTGTAGTCTACGCGGGCCTTTTGGAATGTCTATAAATCTCACGTCCACGACAGGTGATGGGGCGACTTATAAATTCATCGTAGCGAAACAAAGAGCATTGAAGGGCATATTTCAACGATTTATAATTTAAAGCTCATGTTTCATCATATATATTAGCAAAAATCTAATAAGAATTATTGATGCATTATGAAATTCACTTATCCTTTTCGTCATAATAAAATAATAATGTAAATAACAGATTTGCTAATGACATAAAGTAAGGGAAATAAAAGATGCACTAATCGGATTTTGTAGAACTTGACAAGTTCTAATATATTTACATTTTCCTCCCTTTCATAATAATTAAAATCATGATCAATTCAAAAGATTTTCCCATACTTGATGAATGCTCTCCCTCAATTTGATGCATTTTTGAGGTTATCATGATTCTCCCATTTCTTTTGGATTCACTTTCTTCCCCTATCATCATGACAATATTTGCGTAAATCACTTATTGTGGTTTGTGCATGTTGAACATAATTTTTTTCCATTATTTCCTTTGTTGTAATAACTTCCGTAATAATCATTTGCTTTTTGAAATTCGAGGTAGAAATTTGTTTTTTTTTTCAATCAAGCTTGTCTTGAATTCAATCTGCATAAACTCAACAAACTTTTTGCACAAATACACCGTTATAATATCCAAGTAATATATAATGTCCTTTCTTCAAATAAATAAATTGGGTAGCATATATAAGATTATCAAATATTTAAATTCAAAGCTACTCAAACTTTTGTATGACACATCAAGGGCTTGCTCAATAATTTGCGAGAATTTTGTGCAAGAAGGAGAATTTTCGACCCTCCAGAAAATAGTACGGAATCTCCACAATTTTTAAATCAAGCTTTCCAAACTTATACTTTTATCACTTGCAAATTCTTGTATAATATATAACAATCTTTGCAAAAATATCATGTAATACCTTCATTCGATTTGTAGAGTTTTCTACAATGAATTCATTTCCTTTTCGATATCTATGAATTTGGATCCTTCCTTTATGTTAGAACAAAATATGCAATCTTCATAAATAATCAAATATTCTTTCTAAACTCATCATAATAGAGTATTTAAGGGAGATTATCTTGCATAATGAATTAATATCTCATAAAACAGATTTCCACTTTGCAAATTATGACAAAATTAGAGAGCAAAAAATCAGACCAAATAATCTGAATTATCTCTAAGTAAGATATCAAATCAATCACATGTATTAAATCAAATCCCAACTCATCTAACACAAGAAATTCTCACTTAGGCAAACCATGAAAAAAATTAGAGAGAATAAAATCCTTAAGCATTTATCCAATTAATTAAATTATTCTAAATTGAAAGCAAGTGTCAACCAATCATATTTATTCAAATTAGTTCCATCTTATGAATCACCAAAAATATATCACACAATTCATCCTTCAATATAACCAATTATAGAATACGGTCATTATAAAGTCTAAATCAACATAGGCACAAAGAGGATATATCTAATATCAAGTATAATGAGAATTTATAAAAATTTAAATTATGTACCCAAACCAAATTGAGAATTTAAAAAATATACCTTACTTATCAAATTCTCTATATTTTTTCGTTTATTCCATATGAGAAAAACAGTTGATCTTTACTTTGGTACCCAAATCTGCTTGGGTTCGTGAGAGTTAGTAGAATATGCCATTTTTATCTAGTATTTTTTAATTGATCTCTAGACTTTAGAACATTCATTCTCAAAGTGTTCTGGATCTCTACATTTGGAGCACTTGAGAGCACTTTGGCTAATAGGTTTTACAAGACTTTTTAAAAATGATGTTTATAAACAAATATAAGAGATTTTTGTCTAAATCTCTCCTTGACTTAGGAAAGTCTATCATAGATCACCTTCCTTATTAAAATCAAGTCCTGACTTGCTATAATAAAGTACTGTATGGAAAGGATATACTCTAATATTTTTGAACTCTTTGAAAATTTTGTCAAAATATTAGAAAATTCTTTCTTTAAAGAATCATTTTCTTTGACAAATAAATCTTGACTTTCTTTTGTTTGAAGAAAATACTTTTGCAAAATTTTAATTTTAATTTTTTTGTTGAGAAAAATTCTATTGCCTAAGCTATAAATTCTCATTTTTTTAGTTCAGAGATCCTTTTAAGAGTGGACTTGAGATTCAAGCACAATTCTTCAATATATTTAGATAACTTAGGAGGATTTTGGGATAATTTACCTCAAGTTATGTATCTGATTCTAATTCTGAATTTGAGTTTGAGTCTGAATATGTCATCAATCATATATTTCATTGCTCATCATCTTCTTCCATTGTTCTTTTCTAGCAATTATGCTATTATTGTTTCTTCCATTAAACTTCCTTCCTTTTTTATACAGCTTTCTAAATTTCTTGATCGTAATTATATGTTCTTCGTCATCCATATCATTTTCTGAGTCTATATCATCATAATTAGTGTTAGAATTAAGTGCAATAGACTTCTTACCTTTGGGATCTTTATTGTTGATTTGTTCCACTTTATAGGATTAGAGAGTGCCAATAAGTTCATTAACAGATAATGGTATAATTCTTTATGTCTTTCGGATTGATGTCTTGACGTGGTTCCAATCTTTTGAGAGTCCTCATAGAAGTTTGTTGACCTTTATTGGGGTAGAAATTGGCTGACCTTGATATACCAAACCGTTCACAATTTTTGTAAATTGACTGAACATATTTCCAATAGATTCTCTTGGTTTCATCTTGAATGATTTATATTGGCCAAGCAAAATGTACACTTTTGTCTCCTTTGCATGATCTATTCTTTCATAGGTGACATAAAGTCTATCATAGACTTCTTTGGCTATTTCATATGAAGAAATTCTATTATATTCAATAGGAGATGAAGCACAATATAAAAAATACATGGCTTTTGCATCAAGAACTTCTCTTTTAGACATCTTCGTCTAAGGCATGAGAGTAGGAGGTTTTGTTTCTTTGTCTTTGTCATTCTTGTTTGATGTAGATGCAGCAATGAGGTTGATTCCATTTTCCACAACATCCCATTGCAAGGGATCTCTGGATCTTAGGAATGCTTTCATTATGTTCTTCTAAATATTGTATTTTTTTTTCATTGAAATAAGGTGGTATGGTATTACTTTGACCTTCCACAAGTCCTAATGCCAATATCCTAGTTATAGAAGATCTTTAGCTCATAAGTAAAAATACTTTAAATAGATGAGCATAGGGCTCTGATATCAATTGATAAACCTAGCAAAAACACTCAGAGGGGGTGAATAGGTGTTTAAAAGAAATATTGAAAAATAAACTTGAAACAAAAATAAGTTATAAGCAAAGTCTAGATGAAGAATAGAATTAGTTTTGCAAAACACTAGACTTCTGGTAGTTATTCAGAATTTGTCATGCGATTGAACAAAATTTTGAAATAACCCATAATAGTGCAACACACTTAAGTAAAGATATAAAAGATAATAAAATTGCACATAGATTTTATAGTGGTTTGGCTTAGATCAAGCCGATGTCCACTCTCCCATGCTGACAGCCTACTGGCTAGATTTCACTATATGATTAATAAGAGATTACAACTTTGAGTGTAAACATTCAATGGTAGATCACACTATCTCACTAAGTTATTTTTTTGGTATTTTTCTTATGATCACAAATGTTTAAACTCACAAAAAACAAGTATATGATCGAAATTCGCTTAAACTTTTGAATTTTAGATTTTCTACTTCGTCTCTTTTTGGTTTATCGGTCATTGGTCTCCTTAAATACTCCTCTACTTCCAAACTAGCCATTAGATGATATTTAAAGGATTATCTTCCAATCTACCTGTTGGACAAATCTATATCAAGAAGATTTAGGTCATGTTTAGTAACCATCCCAATAGTAACTGATTATGATTTTTTGTTCCCGAATGTAGTTTGGGAACAGAATCGCATTTTGTAAAAATTTTATTCCTGGGAACCGATTTGAAGTAGAATCAAAAATTTTATTGCCGTCCATCACCGCCGTCAACCGCCGTTTCCATCCACCGCCGTCACCGTTCGCTGGTCGCCGGTAACCAATCCGGAGAGCTCACCGGAGGCTCACCAGGCCAAGGTGAGGTCCAGCGAGCTTGCCGGAGGTAAGCCCAGCCACTAGCGAGGCTTGCCTAGCCAACAGCGAGGCCAAGCCTCGGCGGAGCTAGGCGTGTCACGCCCCGATCCTCAAGCGCGTGCCCATCCTTCAATGATCGATAAAATTTTGCAACTTCCCAGGACGAGTTGCCGACCCTTTCATTTTATTGCACATGCAGAAGCGATTAACAAATCCCCTGCAGTAATCATCTCCGGATAAAAAGGCAGGACAACATATTCTCTAACAAAACATGCTTTTAAATACATTGAGTCAAGTACAAAAGTCTATAACCAAAAAGACCTCAACAGACCAACTCTCAAAAGAAACTATCCTATCTAACCTACACTTCAGATCACCTCAGCTCGGCTCCAAACTCTCTACTGTACGGCCTTGAAAAATGAGCCCATGACTGGGTGAGATATAAATCTCAGTGAGTTCACGCTCTAAACCTCGATTAGGAGGGTAATACGCCTAGAGACGCCCTAACCATACAACCACACAATTAGAGCGAAGAACTTACCTCGCCTTAGTTCCTTCCTACATATCAGCACAATTCATATCACAATACATATAATGAATGCATATAATAATTGAGATACCTCATCAACTCAATTAATCACAAGGGTCCTGATTATAAGGCTAAATCATTATGACACGTCAAATACCATGCCACACAATTTTGTTTCATAATCAGGCGCATCAACTCAAACACTCATGTGTACATAGCAAATTCACACACCAATTAGAATGTCTCAAATCACATCTCTACCAATTACCACACCTCAGTCGATCATGTATTTCAATTAATTACGGTCATACAAGCACGACCTAACCGTTACATGGTGGATCCAACTAACATACAACGGAATTATCCGTCACATAGCGGATTTATCTGTCACATAGCAGATGACATACAACGGATTTATCTGTCACATAGCGGATTTATCCATAACATAGCAGATTTATCTGTCACGGAGCAGATCTATCTGACATACCGTGGATCTATCTGTCACATAACGGATTTATCCATCACATAGCAGATCTATCCATCACATGGTAGATCTATCTGACATACCGCGGATCTATCCATCACATAGCTAAGCATCATCCCACCCTATCGAGCACGACAACGTCTATCTCAAGACGGCTTTCCATCTGAAAGTATCATTCACTCGACATATAGCGGATGACGAATTCTCCTAACCAGCACACAATTATCCACTCTCGGCCAAGGACATTGTGCTTCGCACTTAAATTCCTCAATTAAAAATAATGTCCTGGCCTATTTTCATCACGTTAATAATACTCAATAAAATAATCGTGTATAGGTACACGGTCGGCCTAAGCCAAAATTTCCATATCTTTACTTTAGAAAATCTTACTATTTATGCAGTGTCTAAAAATATTTTTGGTATTGTAAACCGACATCCTAGTAATTTCTAATTAATTATTGAAATTAATTAATTTTAGGATAAATACCCAAAATTATAGTTTCCACTCAATTTGCACAATTCACACTCAATTGCAGAAATTAACCACACCATTGCAACCGGCACGAAATTTTGGTCACCGGCTATCCCTATCTAATTTCTAGAAAATAATTCATGATTAAATAAATTATTGAAATTAATTAAATAAATACACATTAATTCAATAAATACAAACTTAGGCTTAAAATTGCTAATCTAACCACCTATTGAACTAATTAAATTATCCTAACCATTCTAACTACTAGGCCACGTAATAAACTAACTAATTACAATTTCTAACCACCTAAATCACTAATCTAACTAACCTAAATTAATTAAATAAATTAATAATTACACTAATCTAAGCTTAATTAAATCTAAATACCCCTTAAACGTCATTAGCCTACTAAGAAGAGTTTAGTGCGTAAAGTCACCGGTTTAATGCGAAAACCGGTTCACTGCGACGGCAGCTAAAACTCAAGCTTGCGGCGGTGCCAATGGGACTTGGACCAGGCTCGAAAACACCGAGCCCCACGGTTACTGCTAGCCTCGGCTGAACTTGTGTGGGCTGACTCCTTGGGTTGCTGGGCTTGTGAAATTTGTTGGATTGGGCTTGCGGCAGGAGACTTCAACTGGACTGGGCTGCTGCACTCGGTTTGGTGGGCTGGGAAATTGCGAGCTGGGCCGAGCGAGATAATGAGGGAGTAGATGGGTCGTGGAATCGAAGTGGAGGAGGAGTCAACGTCTGCAGCTTGCTGGGAGGAATTGGAGCAGCTACAGGCGAAGACAACGATGGAAGTTGGCTCGGTGGATTACGCACGGCAGCAACCGCTTCGCTGGCTTGGAGGCATGCGGTCAACGATGGAAAGGAGCTCGCTGGTGGGGGTTGACGGTGGAGATGGCATCACGAAAATGGAGCAGCGGGTGAGATGGAGACGACGTGGGGGCGGGAGGGATTCTTGGCGGTGGGGGATGCGGCCACGAGGGAGAGGGGAGCAGGCGGTGGTGTGCTGGCGGTCAACCTTGGCTTCACTGGAGAGAAGAGGGTTGACTGAGCTGGGACAAAAGATGGTGGACGCTGGCTTCGATGGAATAAAATGGGAGCTGCTGAACCGGCATGAAGAGTGGGCTTCGAAGGGAAAAGGAGAGAAAGCAGCGAAGAAAAGAGGGAAGAGAGGGACGGTCGAAGAAGATGGGAAAATGGGAGAAAAGTCCAATAGAAAATATCTAATTCATCATTAGATGTCCAAGAATTCTTTCAAGTTTATCCTCATGTCCCCTAATTATTTCTAGCAAGAATAAATTGACAATTAAACCAATTTAATACCAAATGTTGCACCCCCAAGCCTAGCTCCGAATTTCACACATAGGACCTCCATTTTTTCTCCAATCTTTCAATTTAAGGTCCAATTTTGCTAAGGAAAAAGTCCACATAATTTCTACAAGTCCCTTGAACCAATAGCTTGGTTTGGAAGCCAAACTTCCCTTTAATTTGGCCAATCCGAATTTCCATTCATTTCCGAAGTGTCCGAATTGATTTTCCATAAAAATCCCGAACTTGATGGAATTTTTCCGAAAGACGAGACAATGTCCTATAAATGAACCGTGACATGTTCGAATGTCTGATTCCCAAAACCGAATTCAATTTCGTGGTTAAAATCAACCTAACGCGATTTTAGTCAAATCCGACCTACTGAATAGCTTTTAGGAATTTTATTGCGGATATATCCCTTAATTGCTTCACCTAATAGATTGGTTAACTCATGAGTGATTAGCTTAGAGAAAAAAAAAAAGACCACAAGCACGCCAACGAGATGCCCATTTCATATATTTGGGACGGGGTTGAAATTCAGGATATCATAGGACGAGCCTCACCGGTGGCCAAGCGGGCCTTGCCTAGCCCTAGCAAGGCTCACCTAGCCCCACGGGTGGCTAGGCAAGCCTCATCGGCAACTGGGCGAGGCTGGCTTGGCCATCGGTGAGGCTCGGCCTTGCCAAATTTGGCGAGGCTCGGTAAACGAGGGCCAGCGATGCTCCGGTGAGGTAGCCGACCCTCGTCTAGCCAGTCGTCGAACCGGCAACCAGCCACTTGAAGAAGAAGAAGAATAGGAGAAAGAGGAAAAAAAAGAAAAGAAAAAAAAGGAAAAAAGTAAAAAAATTAAAAGAAATTGATTTGGAATAGAGCGAGCCTCACTGGTGGCCGGGTGGGCCTTGCCTAGCCTTGGCGAGGCTCACCCAGCCCCGCTGGTGGCTAGGCAAGCCTCATCGGTAGCTGGGCGAGGCCGGCCTAGCCATCGGTGAGGCTCGGCCTTGCCAAATCTGGCGAGGTGGAGCCTCGCCCAACTGCCGGCGAGGCTCAGTCGACGAGGACCAGTAATGCTCTGGTGAGGTCGCTGGCCCTCGTCTAGCCAGTTGTCAGATCAACAACCGGCCACTTGAAGAAGAAGAAGAATAAGAGAAAAAGGAAAAAGAGATATGTTAATTTGTCAAGAAAGTGCAATTGAGTCCTAAAACTTACAAAAAGTGCAATCAAGTCCTAAAACTTGTCAAATTGGTTCAATTCAGTCCTAAAGTTAACACCGTCAAAAAAGTTAACGGAATTGCTGACGTGGCGCTGACGTGGCGCTGACATAATATTTTAAATGAAATTTGTATTATATATATGGCTTTTTAAAATTATTTTTATTCAAAATCTTTAAAAATAAGATAAAAATTAAAAATGAAAAGCTAAATTTATTCACCGCCCCTCTCAGGCAATGGGCGGCCGCGGAAGCTCCACCGGCCTTTTTTATTTTTATTTTTAATAGTTTTTTTTTAAATAAATTTAGCTTTTCCTTTTTAATTTTTTTTTTTTTTTAAAGATTTTGAATAAAAATAATTTAAAAAGCCATATATATAATAAAAAAATTCATTTAAATTATTATGTCAGCGCTACGTCGGCAATTCCGTTAACTTTTTTTGACGGTGTTAACTTTGGGACTGAATTGAACCAACTTGACAAGTTTTAGGACTTGATTGCACTTTTTGTAAGTTTTAGGACTCAATTGCACTTTCTTGACAAGTTTTAGGACTTCTGCTGAACATATCCCAAAAAAAAAAAAAAAATGAAAGAAAAAAAAAGCAAAAAAAGCAAAAAAAAATTATTTAAAAATTAAAATAAATTGATTTGGAATAGAATCAATGAGCACGATATCAAATGCAATTCTATTCTAGAATCAGAAATTTTAGACAGTTACCAAACGACTTAAAATGCTTAGAAATTATTCTCAGGAATAGAATAAAAAAGAATCATTTCTGATCAGAATCTGTTCCCGGGAACATAATCGTTACCAAACGCGCCTTTAGTGCCTATTGAGTTACAAAAGCAAAATCCCAAATTGATTTTGATTGCCCATATAAACAAAATCTCAGTTTCTATAAGTAGAGCTTTTTTCGTTTAGAAAGTTTTTGTCTTCAGGATCTAATTGTTAGTTGATTAGATTGAGTCAATCAAATATATTTTGATTTAGAATCCAAACCAGATCATTAACTGTTATACACCTTGGGCTAGTGTCACGTTTTGTCAAGTTGTTTCATTCTGAACTTGATTTATTCTAAAGCTGCTACATTCTAAACTTATTTCTTCTGAACTTGTCACGTTTTGGATCACATTCTATACTTGTGTTGTTCTGAACCTATCACGTTTTGGATTTGTTCCATATATATGTAAAGTCTAAGTATGTTCAGTCTAAAGTAGAATTTACAATCTAGACATAAGTCTGTACATATTCTTCCTTAGAGTCTGCTTTTGAACATATTTAGCCTTAAAATAAGGACTTAGTCTAAATAAGTTCAACTTTCGCATAGAATCTATCTTTTGATTCTTCCAAGTATAGACCTTGATAACATCATTTACATGTTCTATTAGCTGCATAGTTTGTTACTTAATCATTAAACAAGTTAGCAGCATTTGATATGTTTTGTCATCTTCAAAACAACATAAGAGATTTCTCTAACAGAAAGATACTTTCATTTGAAAAAAAGAACTTTGAAAAATGTTATAGTTTAAAAGAAGGAATCAATATTGGCACAAAACAACCAGATTTGTCAATATCTTCAAGGTTGGAAATCCAACCAAAACAAAACAAAAAAATAGAAAACAAAAAACAAATGTGCTTAGCACAACTCTTAAATGACCATTTTGAACTATCCTTAAATTTTGAGGGTAACACATATTCGCCCTATCTATCGAGCTCAACAGATTTGGTTGAGCCTCACATCAGCGTTGGCCATCACTCGAGATTTGGTCAAGCTCAATGGCTTCGGCCATGGCTAACTTGGCGGAAGACTGGGAGAGCAAGTAGAAGGGCCAATATAAGGATGTGGGGGTTGACATGGAGGTGCATCGGCATTGTCGTCAGGGCTACGGTGACTTCAATCAGTCAAGGATGGAGGGGATGGCAGCAACCCTAAATAAATAGTAGAGAGAGTCTCAGACTAGTGGGAAGGAAGAATCAAAGAGGGGAGAGATGAGATCAGGGTTCAAGCCTTGGAGAAGTATCTTGATCTCCTTAGTGAGGGACTTTAGTGTGAAGATACAAATTGTATATTTTCAAAATTGAAGATGATACTCAATATGAGTGCCAAAGCAGACGAGATTTTTTGAAATTTTTTCAAGTACATATTATATGTTAGAGTAATTAAATATTAAATCACGAATTTATTTAACAACTTAAATTTTTAGAATAGTCAGCAGTGATTTCACAAAATCTCACATGGTATCAGAGCATGAGGTTATGAGTTAAAAAACTTTTCTAGGTCCTTATTTGCCTCCTTAATTATATATTTCCACGCCTTTAGGCTTAGGTCAAAATCCAACCTACATGTAAGAGGGAGTGTTAAAGTAATTACATATTAAACCACGTTTTCATCTAACAGTTTAAGTTTTTCCATAAAATCTCACATTACACTTTATGAAATTCTAAGTTGTTAGGGAAATCCCTTATGATGTTTTGAAGATGACAAAATAAATCAAATGCTACTAACGTGTTTAATTGTTGAGTAACAGACTATGCATATGATATAATGTGTAAAAGATTTTATCAAAGTCTATACTTGGAAGAACCATAAGATAGACTCTATACTGAAGCTGAATATGTTCAGACTGTGTCCAGACCTTAAGGTTAAATCTGTTCAGAAGCAGATTACGTTCAAACTTACGTTCAGATTGTAAAGTCTATTTTGAAGACTGCTAGACTTTTGTATCAAAGTCTGTTTTACATTAGAAGTTTGCCCCCTCTGACAAATTCCAGACTGAACACAAGTGAAGACGGAAGACTCTCAAACTTTACTTTAAATATAACACTCTCAAACTTTACATCTAGAACGAGACACAAGTTCAGAACGTAACAGAATTAGAACGAAATAACTTGACAGAACGTAACACAAGCCCTAAACATATAACAGCTAGTGATCTGGTTTGGATTTTACATCAAGATAGATTTTGATTGACTCAATCTAATTTATTAACAATTGGATCTTAAAGACAAGAAATTTCTATATAAAGAAGCTCTACTTATGGAAACCAATATTTTGTTAGTATGGGCGATCAGAATCAATTTGGGATTCTACTTCTATCACTCAATGGCTACCAAATCTTCTAGATACAGATCATTCTAATGGGTAGATTGGAAAACGGTCCTCTAGAGACTGTCCAACGACTAGTTTGGAAGTAGATGAGTATTTAAAGAGATCAATGACTGATGAGCAAGTAAGAGACGCAGTGCGGAATTTATAATTCCAAAATCTGAGCGACATTTGATCATACCATTGTCTTTGGTAAGCTTAAACGTTTGTGATCATGAGAGAAATACCAAAATAGTAACTTAGTGAGATAGTGTGATCTATCACTAAGTGTTTACACTCAAAGTTGTAATCTCTTGTTGATTGCATAGAGGAATCCAGCAGAAGGCTGTTAGTGTGGAAAGTGGATGTAGGCTTGATCTAAGCCGAACTATTATAAATTTCGTGTGCAACATTCTCTTTACTTAACTCTTCATATTTTAAGTCTGTTGCATATTTACAGGTTATTTCGGAAGTCTGTTCCATCACATAACAGATTCTGAACATCTACCAAAAGTCCGGTTACTCATTTAATCAGACTCAGATCCTTATTCAGACTTTGCTCAAAATTTATTTTATTCCGTATTTATTTTCCAAGACTTCTTTTAAACACCTATTCACCTCCTTCTAGGTATTTATACTAGCACTTTCAATTGGTATCAAAGCTAAGTGCTCATTTTATTAAAGTATTTTTACTTTTGAGTTAAAGATCTTCTATGGCTAGTATCTTGACACCAAGACTTGTGGAAAGGTAAAGCAACAGCAGGCCACCATACTTTGATGGAAAGGAATACAACATTTGGAAAAACAAAATGAAGACATTCCTAAGATCTAGAGATCACTTGTAATGGGATGTTGTGGAAAATGAATCAATCCCACTGCTGCGTCTACATCAAATTAGAATGACAAAGACAAAGAAACCAAACCCCCTGTTCCCATGTCTCGGGCGGAGATGTCTAAAAGAGAAGCTTTTGATGTAAAAGCTATTTATTCTTTATATTGCGCCTTATCTCTTGCTGAATATAATAAAATCTCTTCATGTGAAATAGTAAAAGAAGTTTGTGATAGACTTCATGTTACATACAAAGGGATTGATCGTGTAAAAGAAACAAAAGTAAACTTCCTGCTCGGTAAATATGAATCCTTCAAGATGAAGCAAAGAGAGTCGATTGGAGATATGTTTAGCCGTTTTACAGAAATTGTAAATAGTTTAGCATATCAAGATCAACTAATTTCTTCCCTAATGAAGGTCAACAAACTCTTGCGAGGTCTCTCAAAAGATTGGAACCATGTTAAGACCTCAATCCGGGAGACTCAGAGGAATATGCCACTCTCCATTGATGAATTGATTGGCACTCTTCAATATTACGAAATGGAACAAATCAACAATGAAGATCCCGAAGGTAAAAAGTCCATCGCTTTAATATCTAACGCTAATTCTGATGATACAGACTTGGAAAATGACATGGACGACGAAGAACTTGCTTTTATGATCAAGAAATTCAAAAAGCTAAGTAGAAAATGAAGGAAATTCAATGGAAATAGACAATGCAAGTAGAATGGCCAGAAAAGAACAATGAAAGAAGATGATGAGTAAGGAAATATATGCTTGATGGCACATTCAAACTCAAATTTGGAATCAGACACAAACTCAAAATCAAAGTCTAACTCAGACATGGACTCGAATCCGATGAGGAAATTGATGTAAGTCATTCAGAAATTCCTACTAAAGTTCTTAAGTATATAAATGAGCTTTGTTTAAAACTCAAATCTTCTCTTAAAAAGATCTCCGAACTTAAAAGGAAAATTCTTGGCTTAGGCAACAGAATCTTTCTCGAAAAGAAAAGTTTAAAATTTTGCAAAAAGATTTTCTACAAACAAAAGAAAGTCGAGATTTACTTGTTAAAGAAAATGATTCTTTAAAAAATGAAATTTCAAATATTTCGACAAAATTTTCAAAGGGTTCAAAAACATTAGAGCATATTCTTTCCATACAAGTACCTTACTATAATAAGTCGGGACTTGGTTTTAATAAGGAAATTGATTCTCTAATAGATTTTCCTAAAGTCAAGGAGAGACTTAGATAAAGACCTCCTAAACTTGCGTACAAAAAGCATTTTCAAAGGATATTTACAAAACCTGTTGGTCGAAATGTCCTCAAGTGTTCAAATTGTGGAGACTCATGACACTTTGAGAAAGAATGTCCTAAAGTCTGGAGACCTATTAAGAAAGATTGGATAAAAAGAACATACTCTACTAACTCTGATGGACCAAAAAAAAAAAAAAAAATGGATATCAAAGAAAAGATGAGTTGTTTTTGTAGGAAGTGAAGAAAAAGAAGAAAGAGAATTTGGTAAGGAATGTATTTTTGATTTGGGCACATAATTCTCATTATGCTTGATATTCGATATATCCTTGATTGATTCAAATTTTATAATGACTATATTCTATGATATGTTTTATTGAAGGAAGAATCGAGTGATTTGTTTTTGTGATCCATGAGTTGAGATTTGATTTAATATGTGTGATTATTTTTTATATTTTTCTTAGAGACAAATGAGTTTATTTGGTTTGATTTTATACTCTCAGATTTTGTCATATTTAGCAAAGTGAAAATCTGTTCTACGTAATATTAATTTATTATGCAAGATATTCCTAGATATTCAAGGATTTTATTCTCTCTGATTTTATCATGCTTTGACTAAGTGAGAATTCATTTTTCAATATATTATTATGCATAATATTCTTTCCTTAAATACTTTGTTATGACGAGTTAAAAAAGTATATTTGATTATTTGTGGAGATTTCATATTTTGCTATAACAAATGGAATGATCAAAATTGATGGATACCAAAAAGGAAATGAGTTGATTGCAAAAATTCTATAAGGGAAGAATGATTGCAAATCTACGCAAATCATGGTGGAATCAGAAAAGTATCTCATGCGAAGATTGCAAGTTTGATTCGCAAAATCAAAGGAAGGAGGCTAAAATATTATCTTCCTTGTGCAAAGTTTTTGCAAATTATTGAGGAAATCCCTTATGTGTGATACGAAAGGGAGAGAAAGTGAATCCAAAAGAAATGGAAAGATTCGTGATCAAACTCAAAAAAAAGCCAACAAATTGAGGAGGAGCATTAATCAATTATGGAAAAATCTTTTGAATCGATCATGATCATGATCTTGTTATGGAAGGAAGGAAAAGATAAATGTGACAAAACTTGTTAAGTTCAACAAAATCCGATTAGTGCATCTTTTATTACCTTTTGCCATTAACAAATCTTTTATTGATATTATCATTTTATTATGACAAAAAGGGTAAGTATATTTAATAATGCATCTGTGATCTTTATTGGATAGTTACTGATATATATGATCGAAGTTAGTTATATTACATATCTTTAATATTTGACTTACTTTGTAAAAGCCGATTTTTTGGAAATTGTGAGATATATTTGTTATATTTTTATATTCATTACGTGATACTTTTTCAATTGTTATCGCTTTTTGATTATGACAAAAATGGGGAGGGAATATAAATATGCATATGTGTTAATATTAGTTATTGAGCTGCGATTATTTTTCTTTATATTGTTATGCTCAATTTATTTGCTATCTTCTGTTATCCTCAATTCATGAATTTTCTTTCTGTAATTTCTGCATCATCCTACTTCTCATCATTTTTCTACCACATTAAGAAACCAGTTAGATCTTAGTGGGATTCTCATTCTAATTGCAAATATTTCCTGTAGTGCATAAATGATAAAGTGATTGATGTTCATGCATGAGACTTTAGATTGGTGACTAGTACAATCATGACAGTTGACAGCATTAGACTTCCGGGGAACAATTCGTGTACTTGATCAATTATTTCATTATCTGTTCGCTATTTGCATGCTCTCTTCAATTTCTTTTCGCAGCTTTTCCCATGCCATCAGAAATTGTTTAGCCAAACAGAAAGCAACAAAGAAAAAGGCCTTCATACGAAATTAAAATATGACACATCTCTCATCATCCAGTGACTTAAACATTAGTAGCATTCCAGTTCACAAGTCACAGGACAACAACCATCGCAAGGTTACATAACATTCTCACCGACAGAGGGCCCTGAATATCACATTTCGCAGGTATGTGTAGCTATTACTCTGCATCTTACCTTTTTTTTTGTTTTTTTGGTCGACATCTTCATCTTACTTGAAAAGCATTATTCGTGCACATTCAGCCAATCTGGAGAAGACTATGGAACAATGGTATCTGTTGGAGAAATCTTTCCAGAATATTTTGAAGCAGACAAAACGTTTCTATCAGTATAGTCTGGATAAATACAGACCTTCTGTTTAGAGTCCGAAGACTTTCGAGATCACCAAACTCAGCACTCAAGGCTCAAGACTCAAGACTATTCTCATTGACAGTTTTTCTAATCCAAAGTGACAAAGGCAATCCGAGCCGAAGTATTTGGTTGAGGATTTAGTCCTATCCTCGGAGAAGATCTCTTGGCTGGATAAATATAACGGATTCTTTTATTCGTAATCAAGATCGTTTGAAGATCCGATGGTCGACGAAATATTCTTGGAATGTTCTATTCTTGGAAACCAAGATCCTGGTTGTATGGGCGAACAGGATTGATGGGCTATCGTCAGGTTCCTTTAATAGCTCGAATGATCTTCTTGATTGATTCCGTCCAATAGGTAGATTGGAGGAATTCCTTTGGTAAGTGCCAACGGGTATGATGGCATAAAGGAGTATAAAAGGAAGACGTTCTAGTTGCTTTAAAAAATAATCGATAGAGAAATTCCAGAGTCTGAAGCACCTTGATTATTAGTCGATACATTTTGAGCGAAATTGTATACACAAAGAGTGTCTATACTTAGTGATACCTTGAGCGAGTGTGGTAGATCATCTACACCGAGAAATCAAGGAGAACAACGCTGTAACATCTCTTTGTTCATAGTGGAATCCAGCCAATAGGCTGTCAGTGCAGAAGAGTGGACGTAAGCTTGAAATAAGCCGAACCACTATAAACCACGTGTTCAATTTTCTCTTCTCTTAGTCTTACTTTGATTATTGTTTGTCTCAAATCTATCAACTATCTAGTATTGTGCAATTATTGAGAAAAATCCTTTATATACTTATTCACCCCCCTCTAGGTACTTATACTAGCCATATCAATTGGTATCAGAGCTCGTGTACTCACTTTATTTGAAGTGTTTTACTTCAGAGTAAAAGATTCATGGCTAGTATGCTAGTACTAGGGCTGATGGAAGGGCAAAGCAATACCAGACCACCCTACTTTGATGGAAAGGATTACAATATCTGGAAGAACAAGATGAAAGCTTTCCTACGATCAAAGGATCCTCTGGAATGGGACGTTGTAGAAAAAGGAATTACTCCTACATCTGCATCGCCTCTAAAAGAGGGAAAGAAAGCTGTTGAGACCAAGCGGAATGACTCGGGGAAGAGATAATCAAGAGACAAGCACTCGATGCAAAAGCAATTTACTCTTTATATTGTGCTTTGTCACCAACTGAATATAACAGAATATCTTCTTGTGTTACAGCAAAAGAAGTTTGGGACAGATTACATATCACCTATGAAGGAACAGATCGAGTGAAGGAAACCAGAATTAACATTCTCCTCGGTCAATATGAAGCCTTCAAAATGAAACCAAGAGAATCTATAACTGACATGTTTAGTCGTTTTACAGATATTGTCAATGGTCTTGAGAATCAAGGACAAACAATTTCTGATCCCATGAAGGTAAACAAGCTACTGCATGGACTCTCCAAGGATTGGAATCACATAAAGACTTCAATAAGAGAGACGCAAAGAATTATGCCACTATCTCGTCAACGAGCTGATTGGAACTCTTCATCTTATGAAGTGGAACGAATTAATGAAGACGAAGATCCAAAAGGTAAGAAATCCATTGCATTAAAATCAAATGATGATTCTGATGATACAGATTCTGAAGATGATATGGACGATGAGGAGCTTGCTCTCATGATAAGAAGATTCAGAAAACTGAATAGAAAAGGAAGAAGGTTCAACTCAAAGAAACAAAGTTTTCAAAGACAGCAGACCAAGTCTCATTGATGATGAGGAACCAAACAAAGATGTAGTTTGCTTTGAATGTAAGAAAAAGGGACACATCAGACCCAATTGTCCTCTTCTGAAGAAGAAGAAGAGAGGAAAAGCTGAAAATTTTCGAAAAGCTCTCAAACCGAAACCTGGAGTGATACAGAGTGTGAAGAAAGTGATAATGAATATGCCAACCTATGTCTGATGGCACAATCAGACTCAGATTCTGGATCAGACTCAGACAGTGAATTTGAGGCAAGTAATTTTAAAATTCCTGTCAAAGTTTCTAAATACATTGATGAACTGTGTTTTAGTCTTAAGACTTCTCTCAAAAGAATTTCCGAACTTAAAAAGGAAAACTCAGCTCTAAAACAAAAGGAAAATGTTTTAGAAGAAAAAGTTAAAAGTTTAGACTCGAATGTTTCAACTCTTAAAGAAAATGAAGATAATCTTTTGAAAGAAAATGCCCTTTTAAAAACTGACTTATCAAATATTTCAAAGAAATTTTCAATAGGGTCCGAAAAACTTGAAAAAATTCTTTCAGCTCAAAGACCTTACTTCAATAAGTCCGGTCTAGGTATGACAGCATAAACAATTCCCTTGATTGATTTTCCTAAAGTAAAAGAAAGAATTAAGGAAAGACCTCGAGAGAGGCTTACAAAAATCATTTCAAGAAAGTTTTTGTAAAGTCGTCGTAGGTCGAAATGCCCTCGAGATGTTCAAAGTGCAACAGTCCAATCACTTTGAAAAAGAGTGTCCTATGATTTGGAAACCCGTTAAGAAAGTATGGGCTAATACTTGTTTATCTTACTAACACCAAAGGACCCAAGAAAATTTGGGTACCAAAGAAAGCTTAAGACTCTCTTTTTAAATGCGGGTCTCCGTCAAGAAAAAGGTAAAGTGGTATCTTGACAAAGTGGTTGCTCAAGACACATGACAGGGATACTCAAATTGCTTCATAAAGCTTGTTCAAGTAAATGGTGGAAAAGTTTCATTTGGAGGAAACAGCAAAGGAAGTATTGTAGGATTTTGAACTGTGAAAATTGGAAATCTCACAATAAGTAATGTTTCCCTAGTGGAAGGACTCAATTACAATCTTCTCAGCATTAGCCAATTGTGTGATACTTGGTTTTAAGATCTTCTTTCAAGAAGGAACATGTTACGGAACCAGGTAAAGACTCTACTCGGTCTTTCATGGGTCGAAGACATGGAAATATCTATCTTACGGATGTGAAACCAAATGAATCGCAATGCCTAATCTCAATTCAAGACGAAGCAAGCTTATGGCACGAAAGCTTGGTCATGTCAACATGAAGCAATTAGCCAAAATCTCATCAAAGCAACTTGTTCGAGGTCTACCCAAATTACCATACCAAAAGACTAATCCATGCACTCCATGTATTCTCGGGAAAAAAATTCATTTAAGCCAATTCATGTCTCTACTGCATATGGATATCTTCGGACCAACCCAGAACCCGAGCATTGGAGGTAAGAAATATTGCCTAGTAATTGTGGACGATTACTCCCGCTTTACTTGGGTATATTTCCTTGCAAGTAAGTCCGAAACCTTCTCGTATTTTGAAAAATTTGCTAAAAATGTTCAAAATGAAAAAGGATGTGTTATCTCAAGTATAAGAACAGATCATGGAGGTGAATTTGAAAATCAAGATTTTACAAAATTTTGTGATGAATCTAGCTTTAAGCATGTGTTCTCCTCTCCATATACTCCTTAGCAAGATGGAGTTGTGGAAAGAAAGAATAGATCTCTTCAAGAAATGGCTAGAACTCTTTTAATTGAAAGTAAGATTTCTTCACGATTTTGGGCTGAAGTCAAGCTTTCAACAGCATGCTATATCATCAATAGAGTCTTCTTAAGACCTATTCTAGAGAAAACCCCTTATGAGTTATTCAAAGATAAGAAACCTATTGTTTCATACTTTCATGTATTCGGTTGCAAATGCTTTATATTGAAAAATGCAAAAGATCGAGTTGGTAAGTTTGAAGAAAGATCAAATGAAGGCATCTTCCTTGGATATTCTACATCAAGCAAAGCCTACGAGTCTATAACAAGAAGAGCCGCCCGTGGAGGAGTCAATGAATGTCAAATTTCAAGACTCTACGCAAGATGAATCTAGTCAGACTCATCATGAAGAGTCTGAACCTACTCAAGACCCTCCAAAGCTTACAACTCAAGAAGAATCTCAGACTCTGGAAGACCAGCATCAAGTTGTTCGTGAAGATTCAAATAAAGAAAGAGATCATCAACCAGAAAAATCAACCAGTAACTGGAAGCATAAGTCCAGTCATCCCAAAGATCTCATTATCGGCGAAATTAATGAAGGAATTCGCACCAGATCCAAAAGGCGTGAAGAGTCTAGTGATGTGGCTCTCATTTCTGAAATTGAACCAAAGAGCATAGAAGAAGCTTTATCTGATGAAAGCTGGATTGAAGCTATGCAAGAAGAGCTCAAACAGTTCAACATTAATGATGTCTGGGAATTAACATCTAAACCAAAAGGTAAAACTGTTATTGGAGCTAAATGGGTGTTCAGGAACAAGATGAATGAGAAAGGAAGAGTCGTACGAAACAAAGCAAGACTCGTGGCCAAGGGATATACGCAAGAAGAAGGAATAGACTATGATGAGACTTACGCACCAGTAGCAAGGTTAGAAGCTATTCGACTATTACTTGCGTTTGTTTGTTATAAAAATTCCAGATTATTCCAAATGGACGTCAAAAGTGCCTTCCTAAATGGATTTATCCATGAGGAAGTTTATGTGAAACAACCACCAGGGTTTGAAGACCCAAAGAAACTAGACTCAGTTTTTAGACTGAAAAAGGCCTTGTATGGTTTAAAGCAAGCACCTTGAACTTGGTACGACAGACTAAGTAAGTTCTTAATACATAATGGTTTTGTCAAAGGTAAAGTAGATACTACTTTATTTATCAAAAAGGAAAACAAAATTTTTTTACTTGTTCAAATATATGTGGATGATATTATTTTTGGATCATCTAATGAAAGTCCATGCAAGAAATTTTCTAAATCTATGCAAGACGAGTTTGAAATGAGTATGATGGGAGAGTTAACATTCTTTCTTGGTCTTCAAGTAAAACAATTGAAGGAATGAACTTTTATTTATCAAGAAAAATATGCTAATGATCTTGTCAAAAAGTTTGGACTGGAAAAGTGCAAAAAGACCGACATACCGATGTCAAGTTCTTTGAAGATAGACAAAGATGAAGAAGGGAAGAAAGTTGATCAAAAGCTGTACAGGAGCATCATTGGTTCACTTCTTTATCTTACTGCTTCTAGACCTGACATTTTGTTGAGTCTTTACATCTGTGCTAGGTTTCAATCAAATCCTAGAGAATCCCATCTCAGTGCTACGAAACGTATTATTAAATACGTTGCTTCATCTTCAAGCATCGGTCTTTGGTATCCTAAGAAGGGAGACTTTAATCTTATGGGATATTCGAGACGCAGATCTTGGCTGGTTGCGAGTTGATAGAAAGAGCACTTCGGGAACTTGCCGTTGCTTGGAAGCATGACAAAGTAGCTTGGTTTTCAAGGAAACAAAGCACTGTGGCTCTCTCAACAACAGAAGCAGAGTATGTAGCTCTTGGAAGTTGTTGTTCACAAATTCTATGGATAAAACAACAGCTACAAGACTTTGGAATTGAAAACTCATGCATAGAGATTAGATGTGACAACACCAGCGCAATCAATCTCACTAAAAATCCAATCCTTCACTCAAGAGCAAAGCATATAGAGATTCGACATCATTTCATTAGAGATCATGTTCAAAATGGAGAAATCTCGATTCAATTTGTTGATTCAAAAAATCAACTAGCGGATATATTCACAAAGCCTTTGGAAAAAAATCAATTCGATTTTATCCGTTCCAGACTCAACATTTTGAAGCTTGAGGAAGTTAAAGTCTAGAGACTCTCCAACCCTCGGACTCGACATTCATGGCTATAGGCGTAAGTTGTTATTATATTCAATCTCGAAAAGGTACGATCATTAGTTCAGTTAATTTATAATTTCCGTGAAAAACTTAATCTTGTCTTTTCAAAAAGATTAACTCCTATTTGGCAGTTATCGATTTTAAAAAGAGGCGTCTGTTCATTTTCCTTTGTGCCGATTGGTTTCCTTTTTAAACTGAGTTATATATATACAGTTTTCCTCGCTTAAACTTCAAAACCCTAAAAAGGCATTCTCCTCCCAATCCTGTCTCTACTTCGTGTATATCTTCGAGAAAGCTGTCATCTTTTCTTGGGAAAGCAAGTAAAGGAATCTTTCAACGACAAGGAATGATGTCTTCTTCGAGAAAGTCTTCAAGAATCGCGAACAGGGGACCACATAGAATGAGGGAGGGACCTACCCATTTCGATCTCACCGAAGAGGAAGATTTACCGAGTCAGCAACAGAGCCCGATTCACTCTCCACCACGTCACTCTTCATCATCTACCCCACAAGGTGCGGGTCAACAACCGGAGGAAGAAATAATTGAGGACACAGACGCTGTAAGAGTCCAAAAACCCTCTTTTATTTACAAGCTCTATCGTGTGTTGAAGAGCATTGGGACTCCGCTGAACTATATAGATGATTTCCTTAAAGATAAGAATTATGGGAATGAGTATATATTTTTGCAACGAATGGAGGATTTGGGAATTGCTCCCAAAGGAAAGGCTGAGGAAGCACTTGCGAACATTCCAAGTGACCCTCGTGTATCGAGACTGAATCCGACTGACGGGAACGATGATGATAAAATGTTCAGTGAATTTCAACCTATAATGGGTGTTGCTGCGAAGGTGAAGGGAAAAAGGATGGATTTGTTTAAATCGAAGGAACAGGAGAATTTGTTCTTCAGACTGTTGAAACGAGGGGTGATAAACCCTAGGAGTGTTGATTTCGATTTCTTGGATGCCATCAATGTGAACTTAAGGGAGAAGTTCAATCTGCTTCAACTTGAGCAATTTTGCTCCGATACCACAGATGGTTATGCGCAATTGACAATATACTTCTATTCGAATCTTAGCTTTTTAGATGCGAATAGAATATCCTTCAGTGTTCGAGACCAAGTCTATGAGGTAGATGTGGACATGTTGGCAGACATAATTGGAGTTGAAAGAGGACGATATAAACCAATCAAGGTTTCAATCGCTCGTACCACACTGGAACTTGTCAAAGATAGGAGTACAGAAGGAAGAGTTACCTACTCGAGAATGCATGCCATCGACATCTTGCTTCACAAAATCGTGATCAATTGTATCAGGCCAAAGTCTACATCCAAGACTGACGTGTCTAACTCTGAGGTGAAATTGATGTACGCGATTAATTCAGGAAAGAAGTTCTCTCTCCCTTACACCATTCTCTTTCTCACGTACAGAGCAATGGTGAAGGACAAGGGCCAATGCCTTATCCAGATCTTGTGACCAAGATCTTCGTGACACTTGAACATTGAACCTCCACATACTCTTTGTGTTCGACCATGCGACAAAATGGTGGTGGGTTTGAAAATGCTGACAAAAATGCGTTTGAAAGAGCTTAATAAGGCAATGGAGAAGTTCAAAGTGAAGACTCCAGCATCTTTTGCATCAAAGAGAAAAGGGAAGGAGCCCATGGGTGCTCCATCCAAAAAGATAAGAACTCTTATCTTGGAGGATGAAGATGAAGAGGAAGATCTCACTATCTCTACGTTGAAAGGACCGACGTTACGTACCTGAATCAACGAACGGCAGAAGAAAGGAAAAGAAGCAGAGGAAAAAGAACGAGAGAGAAGAAGAGAGACAAGCAAAGAACGAGAGAAGCGAGAGGAGCAACAAGAGAAAGAGAAAGAAGACGAAGAGAAAGAAGCTGAAGAAGAAGGAGAAGCAGTAAAAGAAAAGTCTACAATTGAAGCCACATAGAAAGGGAATCAAGACGCTAAAGAGCATGACCATCACTCTTCCCCAATTGAGGTCCTAGAGACAGGGGGAGATGGCGAGCAAGGAAGGACTACACCACATGCTGTCAATAGTGAAGGTGTGAGTCGCTCACTAGCAAATCCAGAAGATTTTCAGGCTTCTCAAATGCCTGAGGAAGGACATGATACGTCAACACCAAATCTGCTCGATTACACCGAAGTTCCATCGTCTGCCTTCACTCCATCCGAAAGAGCAAATGCGAGCACACAGACGGACAATACAACAGATTTTCGTCGTATCCTTGATGTTCTTATGGAAATGCAGGGTCAAATCTATGCTCTGGACTGTGAACTTCAAGTCCTGAAGAATGTTGGACAAGCATCTTCTATTACCCTGGCAGATCAAATGAAAGACCTCGCTCTTCAAATTCAAGCCAATGCCAAAGGAGAAGAGGTGGCTCATCTACGAGAAGACTTGAAGAGGTTGGAAGGCATTGTCCAGTTGATGGGAGATTTCCATATTGTGCGCGTTCCCAAGCAGACTTATCTCTTTTCTCACCTTTTTAATGATGACAAAAAGGGGGAGAATTGCAATTTGAACTCTTTAAACTCTTTAAACTTTAACTTTAAATTTATTTTTGTGTGTTTGAATATTTGAGTATGACTTGGGTGTGAACTTGAATTTGACTGACTTGTGTGTGGATTTTGATGTTTGACTGTTTGCATTTATATCAAGTGTTGTTGTATGGTCTTACTCATGAAAGACTAACGATTTTCTGTGGATGCGAGTCTGGTTGATTTATTAATCTTTATGAGATAGCCATATTGCTTGAGTAATGTTTTGCAGGTCAAAGTTGTTCAAATCTACAGGAAATTTTTGTCACCATCAAAAATGGGGAGATTGTTGGAGAAATATTTCCATAATATTTTGAAGCTGACAAAACATTTCTATCGTCTAGTCTGGATAAATACAAACCTTCGTTTTTTAGAGTCTCGAAGACTTTCGGATCACCAGATTCAGCACTCAAGGCTCAAGACTCAAGACTATTCTCATTGACAGTTTTTCTAATCCGGTGGACGAAGGCAATCCAGAGCAAGTAGTTGGTTGAGGATTTAGTCCTATCCTCTAGAGAAGATCTCTTGGCTGGATAAATATAACGGATTCTTTTATTCGTAATCAAGATCATTTGAAGATCCGATGGTCGACGAAATATTCTTGGAATGTTCTATTCTTGGAAACCAAGATCCTGGTTGTATGGGCGAACATGATTGATGGGTTATCGTCAGGTTCCTTTAATAGCTCGAATGATCTTCTTGATTGATTCCGTCCAACGGGTAGATTGGAGGAATTCATTTGGTAAGTGCCAACAGATATGATGGCATAAAGGAGTATAAAAGGAAGACGTTCTAGTTGCTTTAAAAAATAATCGATAGAGAAATTCCAAAGTCTGAAGTACCTTGATTATTAGTCGATACATTTTGAGCGAAATTGTATACACAAAGAGTGTTTATACTTAGTGATACCTTGAGCGAGTGTGGTAGATCATCTACACCGAGAAATCAAGGGAGAACAACACTGTAACATCTCTTTGTTCATAGTGGAATCCAGCCAATAGGCTGTCAGTGCAGAAGAGTGGACGTAAGCTTGAAATAAGCCGAACCACTATAAACCGCGTGTTCAATTTTCTCTTCTCATAGTCTTACTTTGATTATTGTTTGTCTCAAATCTATCAACTATCTAGTATTGTGCAATTATCGAGAAAAATCCTTTATATACCTATTCACTCCCCTCTAGGTACTTATACTAGCCATATCAGTATCAACGGTTCAACCCATGTAGTTTTTGAGGCCAAATGAAAATCAGCAACTTCTCCCTGAAAATTATTGACATCTCCACCGTTTGTGATGTATAGTCAAGAGATCTAACTATTGGTCATTTTGCTTTTCTCAGAACCTTTTCTCTTTTATCTTCTGAACATTATTAAGTTCTTGGTGAAACATGAATATGCAAAAGTTATCTTCCTTCGATTTCATCAGTCTTTTACTGGTTTTACAGATGGCGGTTGCGGTGGTAGTAGCTAGAGAGTTCGGGGCAACACTTATGCTCCCTGATATCAGGGGCAGCAAACCAGGAGATAAGAGGTTAAATCTTAACTTTACACTAGATTCAGTCTTCTTTGGTTATTTATGCAATACACATTATTTTCTTTCCTGCCAGGCGTTATTGATGTATGAGCACAGTAATGCTCTACCGTCTCTTGCACTGATGAGAAATGAGAATACACACAAATAAGGAATATGTCATAGTAAATAGATACTTCATCGGAAACTCATCTATAAAAGAAAATTACTTGAGACTCCGTTGTCTTCCTTTAACATGAAAAGGGCAAAGGGGACTAATATTTTGGACCCAATTACATGCTTGGTGATGTTCGGGACCCTCCAATTGCAAACTGAGGTCCGACAACTCGTTAACCGAATGATTGGCAGGCTAAAGACATCGGGAGGGGAGTCAAATGGTCAATTTATCGCAGTTGACCTGAGGGTTGAAGCTTTACAAAGTAATAGTTGTCAGCGAAGTGGAAGTGCTGAAATGAAGTTTTGCTACCATGAACAGGATGTAGGTGAATTTCTGACGAAAATTGGTATCAGTACTGAGACTCCTATCTATGTGACTCGGTCCAGATGGCATAAGAATCTCAAACCTTTGAAAGACATCTTCCGAGAACCTATACAAAGGTATACAATTAGTTTTTGACAATTGTTCGCTTCTTTTGGTTCTTGCATGTATTAGCTTGGCTTTAGCAAAACTACCTCTTTTGGAATTGTGACAGGAGTTTTTGATGCCACTGGACAAGAAGGAAATGTTCTTGAGCAGTGCGAGTTGCGAACTCGAGAAGGTTATGGACTTCTATCTGGCATCTGAAAGCGATATCTTCATACCTGCGTCGGCTGATTTGTTTTATGCGTGGGTCGCTGGGTCAAGAATAGCTTCGGGGAGGACTCGGATACTCATGCCCACGTCAACCTCCTCCTTGAGTCATATATCCCCTTACATCTCCGAGAAGAAGCATTATGCTTATCCGTGTTTTTGTTGATTTCCTAGGAAATCAAGATTTAGCAGTTAGTCAAATCACCTTCTTTGTCGCTCTCTTCCTCTCTCAATGCCAAAATGTTTAAGAGTCTTATAAGGTTTCCCACCTCAAATTAGTGTACTTACTGTATGTATGAAAGCCGCAGCTGCAAAATTGGCGGGTGTAGTCATAGATGCCCTTTGAACTGGTTCCATCTAAAGCTGCTTTAGTGTTCAACGTTAGTGATAAGCTCAGCATCCTCTTTGCGTCATACTGCTCTCCTTGTAGTCCCAATTTCTCGTTTTGCAAGTTTGCCGTGATTGGACCACAGCATCCTGAAGAATAGTTCATCAGAGAATCACATTCCTTTGACAATCTACAGCAAAGAATCAATTGCAGACTCAGCTGGCGGAGTCTGCAATTGCTCTATTCGACATATGTTAAAGCAATTGGCCATCAAATGTTTCTCTCTTTCTTATTGTTGATTTTGGAGCTGCCAACTCAGTGGTGCCATGTCTTACCATTGAAATTTTTTATCTTTTACTTGTTGAACTTGCCACACTCACTCATTTTCATCTACCTTTTTTTTGTTTGTCCGTCATTTAATCTTATCCTTCATTGTTAAAAGATAAATTCTATATTTAAACATCAAACATAACACATCCAATTATTCATTTTTTTCTCAAAATAATCACCATTTGACTTGTTGGGAAGAAATAGAAAACTTTATCATAATTAAAGAAATTAAAAAAAAAGGAGATATAACCGTGATATCTATTTATGCAGTTCGTCTAATTCACTAATTTGTTAAGCTCAAGTTAAGATTTGTAACATACAAAACAAACTCTTTAGAGTTGTTTTTTTCTACTTTTGGAACATTCGAAGAACATAAGATGATGACGAGAAGTCATCTTTTTTAGAGTGCCAGTGCGCCTTGCAAAGATAGCTCAAAATCGTTAGGAACTCCAGGGGAGTCAACGGAGTCCGAATATCCGGCGAGAGCACCGGTACCGGAAGCAACCAAAAACCATGTCGATGGCGACGATGATGATCGCCATCAAACCCCTCTTCTCTCCCCTCACCCATCATCGATCTTCTCGCAACGCTCGACTCCATCATCACCCCACTCGGATGCCACTCAGTCTCAACCGAGTCGCGACTCGTCTCGCAACTTCTCTCGCCTCAGCGGCGGCGGCACCTCCTTCTGCTGCCGAGTCGCTGGTGGACGACTTCGATCCGGAGCTGCCAATCGAGGAGGCCTTGACTCCGCCCAGCTCCTGGTACACCGACCCTTCTTTCCTCGACCTCGAGCTCGATCGCGTCTTCTACCGAGGCTGGCAGGCTGTCGGTTCGTCCTCTTCCATTTCATTTCCTCTCCTCAAAGCTCGATGATTTCGACTCTATTTGTTCTAAAGGACGTGAATTGGCCCTGTTCCTCCGGTTTCTCTCCGACCCAGTTCGCGACGATGAATTTCATGACCGGCCGGATATAAGTGTTTACTGAGTTATATCCTATTTTCACTGGTTCTTGATTGTCAGGATGCACGGATCAGGTTAAATCGCCTCAGGACTTCTTCACTGGCAGGTACTGAGGAGCGTCAGTGAGCACTTAGTATCCTCTTGTGGCTCGGAGTTACGACTTGCCTTAATCATGGTCTTTAAAATTTTCTTCCTTTTTCCATGGCTTTCCTTCCCGGGACAATTTTTTATTTATAGTAGTGAGATAATTAGAAGCAGCACCTTTCCTAGTCAAAACTACCGTTTCGTTTTCTCTCTTTATGCATGACTTCCTGGAACCCAGTTATGGTTGAATGCTGCAGATTGGGAAATGTAGAATTTGTGGTGTGTCGAGATGATAATGGAAAAATCCGTGCCTTTCACAATGTCTGTCGCCATCATGCTTCTCTTCTTGCATCGGGAAGTGGCAAGAAGTCGTGCTTTGTGTGCCCATATCATGTTAGTTCATTTCCACTTTCATGTTCAAGCTAAGAAGTCAATAATTTTATGGCTGTTCTTCCATTTTCTTGTAATTTTTGTTCCTTGATGACGCTAGGTAAAAAGGAAATTGAGAAGCCGATAGTTTGGTAATCCAATTTACTGCGTTTTTAAATGGATAAAGGAAAAAGGCTTGTCTCAAGCAAATCTTTACTCTATCTTGTTTGGAGTGCGTCTCATTGTGCTGCAACTCCTGTGATAAATGCTTATAGAGTAGCATAGTTGAAAACTCCTAATATTTTACATACTAATATCATATTGGAATAGTGAATTTTCCTATTATGATCTCTATCTTGAGATTTAAAAGCAATGTCCAGTGATTTTTCATCCTGACTTGATTATGGATGAACACATCACCAGGCAGTTGAGTTTGAGAGAAAACGTGCTGGGTTAAGATAATGGATTGATAAGCAGGTTCTTTCCATTATCATACTATTAAAACAATTGGAATGTATTTACAAGCCAATAGACCGAAAATCTACCCACGAAAAAAGTATTCAAAGCTTTTGTAGATGTTTTATGCAGATGCACTATGAGAATGCTTCTAAGTCTATGTTGGCACTTGCTATTTCTTGTTGAACTTCCCTTTGAAGTCTGAATACCTTGCGTCATTGAGGAGACTAACAATTAAATACAAGCTTTGTGATGGTAAATCTATTTATACTGGGTGATATGCACACCAACTTATCTTGCTTTTTTCTGCAGGGGTGGACTTACGCACTGAATGGAGCCCTTCTCAGAGCAACTAGAGTCCACGGAATCCGGAACTTTGATGTAAAGGCAGGCAATTCTTACTTATATCTCATTCTTCTTGTTGTGCAGTATTTTCAAATGATATAATAAGGAGGTTTCTTTCTGCCATGTGATGCAGGAGTTTGGGCTCATACCACTAAAAGTAGCTACTTGGGGCCCATTTGTTCTTCTTAATTTTGAGAAAGATGTTTCTCCCGATCAGGAAGTTGAAAGTGACATAGCAGCAAAGGAATGGACTGGCAGCTGTGTAGATATTCTGGGCAATAACTGCATTGATCCATCACTAACTTATCTTTGTAGACGTGAATACATCCTTGAGTGTAACTGGAAGGTCTGTAGCTCTGCGTTTTGATTTTAATATGCTGCCTCTTAATGTTTTTTTTATCAGTATCCTTGGTTCTGGTCTGTATAGTGTAATTTTTTACTGCTTTTTGTTGCTATGACTGTCTAATGCTTCAACAGAGATCATATTATCAGCTTTCGAAGTCATTTACCCTAGATTCAGATTTCAAATATTGACAAAGAAATTCCCAATCCATGTCTCTATGACGATTCCCAGGCAGCTGATTGAAATCATTCATTCTTGTAGGTTTTCTGTGACAATTATTTAGATGGCGGCTATCATGTACCATATGCGCACAAGGGCCTAGCGTCTGGTCTAAAGCTTGACTCTTACTCCATCACGGTATGACTGGGCATAAATTGTATGTTTTCATAATGCCTATTCCATATATTTGAGCATTGTTCCTTCATTTTCCTGGAATCATCCTCATCATGTTTTACAGAGTAAATCGTGTTATATATGATGGTTACTTAATAGCTGCAACTGTTTATGGTTTTCATCTTAGTAATTGCTCCTTACTAGATACATGAAAAGGTGAGTCTACAAATATGTGAAGGTGGATCAACCAACAATGCCAATGATTTTGGCCGACTTGGAGCGGAAGCTCTTTATGCTTTTATTTATCCCAATTTCATGATAAACAGGTGATAACTTACTCATCAGATTTTGGTATTGATGAAGCAGTTTATCTGACTTTTCTCTTATTGAGAGTTTGCTGCTTTATAGGTATGGACCATGGATGGACACAAATCTTGTACTGCCCCTAGGACCAAGGAAATGCCGCGTAATATTTGACTATTTTCTGAAAGATTCTCTCAAGGTGATCTGAATTCCAGTTAGTCTATGTAGTATCAAAAACTGATTGCAACCACCAATCACCTAGTAGCAACCCATGAATGTTCTTTCAAAATTTTCCAGAATTGCTGCAGAAAAAAAAAGAAGGGTTACTGTGCACATAGCAAACCCAGAATATCTACGAAAAGTAGTAACCTCATCAAACTAGAACATTAATCTCATACATGAACTCATATCACAAGATGCAGCATTGAATATACATGCCTTCAGTACTTTGGCTGATAGTTATTACCACCGAAGGTTTGTGGCAATAGAGTACGTCATAGTGCAGCATGCCTTTATAAGGTAGAGCTAAGTAGCTAAAGACACAGATCTGTACATGTTCTCATCTATTCTACTCTCATATCCTGTATAACAACCAATTTTCACAGTCCTCCAGTGTTTCTGTTTTCATATTCTAGTTCATCCCTTGTCACTTTGGACAGTGCTCACATCCATTAATTCACTCATCCTGTGGGATATGCTTCAAGTCATTGTTCCACACCATGATGCTGACTCTGTGATGGTCTTTTAATTCATAGGGAACTAATTATGCAAGTTTCCTCAACATGGTTGAGTTAGATGTCTATAGATATTCAGGTTCAAGCTTTTGACTCCTTCGAAAATATCATCATTTTCAGTAATTCATCTAGTCCTCTTCCTTTGATTACAGGATGACAAGAATTTCGTGGAGAGAAGTCTGCAGGATAGTGAAAGAGTACAGGTATTAGAAAGGAAAACGTATATGTAAGCCGTGGAGCCAACACTTGGGTACTGCGATCCTCACATATTTGGTTTATTGCAGATGGAAGATATTGTTTTGTGTGAAGGCATTCAAAAAGGCCTTGAATCTCCAGCCTATTGCAGTGGAAGATATGCGCCGACAGTCGAAATTGCTATGTACCATTTCCATGGTCTGCTCTATCGCAATCTCAAAGGGTGAACTACAGCATCGCAATCTCAAAGGGTGAACTACAGGTATCTTGTTCGGTGAGGATGAAAACCTAGTCCCTGCTTTTTTAACTTTTAATTTCAGACTATGGGATACAAACTCCCTCCGGGCTTATTGAATCTATCGTGTTTGGCTAACAAAACCCCCAGGCTTTAGCAGAAGCAACTTTCAACCCATGGCCTCTCGATTTTCCTCTATGTTGCAACATGAGTAACTCCAAGGGGTCTTTAAATCGGTTTAGCTTTGCTTAGGGATAAAAAGATGCTTTCGATAGCGAGAGATGAAAACGGAGTAATGCTTTCAGAAGGAAAGGAGCCTTAGAGTTGGCGTGCATGGTTCATGAGATAGCCAAATGCAACTACGGCTTGGCTGAAATGAGCTTAACTAATGATGTTCGAGAAAGGCACTTAATCCTTCGATTGCAACCTTCTTGTACAACCCGTCTTCTCCCATGGAAAGCATGATGACTCGAGTTTTTTAGTCGACAGGCCTCTGTCAAACTGCAAGCACGTAGCAACCTTCATTTTGACCCCGTTCAACTTTTAATCCAAATCTTGCATTTACAGAAAGTGATATCAGTGAAACAAAGAGAAACCAATTCTGTATGAAAAAGAAATTCCCGCCTAACTAATGAACAATTCGCCCAACAAGTGAATAGACATTTTCACCGAAAGCGGCACAAATGCATCTGAAAAATCTCAAGAAGGGTAAGGAGCCATTGTGTCAGAACCACGTGTCAGAACCATCTACGTCAGAAGTGTACTGTCAACCTATCATGTCATCCTGTAAACTAGACACGCACCGTCCAATCTTATTCAAGATTCACTCAATTGACCTGCAGGAGGAAAAAGAAAAATGAGCTGCCAGGCAACTGAAAATCTTGGGAACTTGGTGCGCAGGGAAAATCAGCAATCAACTCTTACTTCCACGACTTCGTCGTCGACAGATTAGTTTTGCGATGTACACATGAATCGGAGTCCTGGGAACGGGTATTAGCTTTCCAACAGCAGCCAGAGGCCAACTGTTTTCAAAGGCAGGAGAACCATAAGGGAAAGATCATTAGTAAGCAAGTGGTTACAGGTTTTACTGCTCTTTTCCGTAATGTTTTATTATTGAACGCACCGACAAAATCTCAAATAAAACGAATCGTTCATAAGAATTAGAACGTTGTAAGAAACCCTGCACAGTCATCATCAATATCGCGAGAAATATACAAGCTACAGACCTGATAAAAGCAATAATAATGGATATGATCCATTGCTTCCAATTAAGTCTCACTGTTGAAGTAAACTTCCCAAGAAACTCTATGATAATGACCTGAAGAGAAGGCAAGATAAAGGATCATCACAGGATAGCTTACCTCAATCAAGAAAAAAGCTGGAAGGTTCTCACCTGAATTACAAGAGTTAGACCTACTATCCCCATGAAGAGACGATTCTTCGTGACTCCCTTGAACACATTTAACTCATCTGGTTTCCGGGCATTAAATTCATTGAATATCTGAAGATTCAACATTCACATTCTTGTCAAAATAATGGGTTAAAAGAAGAAAATGAGAGAATTCTGAATCTACTTTGTAATAGCATCAGAATCAGCGCAACATTTGCATTAACTAGTTATACTAAGGGCACTGAAGTTGCAGTCGAGGTATAATTGTCAACGAAACAAGAAACAAGAGCGAATCCAGGCTCCGAGAGATATACAGGCTTTCCAAGTGTTCACTGTCCAGAATTTGGAGCTCTAAGGAGTAGTTTTCCTCGAAGAACAAGAATGCCACAGAGAAATCCACTTGCAAGCAACTAAAAATCAGTTTCTTTCCTAACTCAGGAAAATAGATTCAATGTTGAAGTACAGCTCGTGGATCATTCGATCTTCTCAGCTGATGAAATAATTCAATTGTCAAATGTCCTAACTAGAGATCCAACCCATTCCATTCCGATAAAAGCAAACGCATAAGTAATCTCAACAATAGCAGCCCAGAACCATCAATTGTTGTGTCTTCTTCGACTGTAAGGCACCAAACTTACTTGGCAATAGACGAAAACGTTGAAGATCAGTGTATTCTTCACTTTGTTAGCATGATCCCTGGTATCATGCTTCAAATTCAGTAAGCTTCTACCTCGGAAATTGAGGACAAGCAGGACACTCACTTGATAGGCAGCCTAAAGATCCAAACTCTACATTCTTAGGAGCAAAAGCCAGCAAAAACTCTTTTGAAAAATGTGTTAGTGGCCATACCTGTATCAATAAATTCCTCCACATGATATTTGTAATAAGAGGTTCTCTGCAATTGAGAAAATCATCCAGTTGGTAAGTGCACAGTTAAAGAGTAAGGATAAACAACAGTTTGAGCAAGTGAAGAAATCGCAATGCAGAACTAAAGAAACAGGGATAAAAAAAGGCGATATCCAAGCTTGGGACTGAAATTCTCAAACTCTATTGCACCCAATAACAACCGCTTACTCTTACCTCCTACCGACTGGAGGCCTATGCACAAGGTGGTCAGTTGGAGGCTCAGTAGCCAGTGCTAATGCCCCAAGGGTGTCCATGATAAGATTAACCCAAAGAAGCTGCAAGCAAAGAGAAAAATTAAGAACCAGAAAAAGCAAATATCATGTGGAGGTCTGCACCGCAGGGAGGGAGGGAGTGAAAGGGAGAGAGAGAGTACCTGCACTGCATTCAGTGGAACATCACCTGAGGAAACAGCAGCAACAACGTTTATGATAAGAGCTGCGACATTAACTGTGAGCTGAAACTGGATAAATTTTTGAATATTTGCATACACAGATCTTCCCCACCTGACAACCTACATTCCACAGGTAATTTGAGGTCTGTCAACCATCACTGCACTTTTTAAGGATTAATCAACCCTGGATTCAAATTCAAAAACTCAATAATCAAAATTGTTAAGTTGACAATGGGGAATCAAATATTCAACGAAGCATTAAGTAAGAAAAAATTTGCCAGGACCTAATTCTATTGCAGTTTTACATATCAGAAAAATCTCCAAATGTGCAGGCGAAATTTTAGTATCGACTTGTTTGAGGAATCTAAACTAGGTACCCAAGTCAAGTAAAGTTGCACTATACCAATCTAAATCCAGTCAAATTATACGGAGCTTTCCAGAGAGAAAACTCTCCAGGTAACTAATGTACACAAGCTCCACTATAACTAACTGCCAGCAGTTGACACCTCTCTTCAGAAAAGATCAATTATATAATAAACTCTGTTGTTGACATGCAGAATTCCTCTTTTAATTGAATTCAGGCAGAATACCACGGAAAACCATCGCCCATTTACCAACCTTAACAACGGAGGAAAAATCATCGTCCAAGATTATAATGTCCGAACTCTCTTTCGCAACTTCTGTCCCTTGAATACCCATTGCAAGGCCAATATCTGCCTGAAACCAAGATCAAATAGACATCCAAGAAACAAAATTGTTGGATGAAAAGAGTTCAAAGTCAAGGCACAACATAAGCGCACTGGTATATGCGGACCAGAGAAATGGATGCTCAGAGGCCATTCGTGACAACAAAAGTATTTCTAAAAGCATGGCAAGCTAAGATCCTGCATTTTTCAATAACTTGCAACCTTATAATTGATACAAGAACAAGCTAATTTCCACACTCGGAGTAACTTCAAGACTACAGCCAAATTTGCCAACAGACTGCACGGCAAGGTACTATGATATGTCTAGGGAATTGAAGACTATAAACCGGTTATGTAATAAGATTTCAAGGCATCTTGGACTGGTGTATCTGCCGAATCTTTGAGATGCTAGAATGACAAAATGTCATGAATCAATGAAAAAGGTGATAACATCAGTAGGACATCAAAGGAATCCCCAGAAAAATGGTGTCAACCTCGTGTAGAGCAGGAGCATCATTAGTGCCATCCCCAGTTACAGCTACAACATGTCCTCGCTTTCTCAATGCTTGAACAAACAGAAGCTTGTCATTAGGAGATGATCTTCCCATAACCTGGTGCAAAACAGAAAAAAATTATTAGGATACCTTCAAATAGAAGACATGATTGATTACACAAAAGAGAAGCAATGCCATACTGATATCTTCTCAGCAACTTCTTCTCTTTCCACATCAGTTAAGGAACGAAAAGCTTTTCCTTCAATAAGGTTTGGTGCTGTAGCCTCTGCTTCTGGATCTAGTATCCCGCATTCCAAAGCAACTGCTTTGGCAGTTTGGATATTGTCACCAGTAACCATTCGTACCTATAACCCAATAAGATGCATTACCCACTGAGGTCAGATCTAGATAAGTACCTATTCGTGCTGCAGAAGATTAATATTCGAAATCCAGCATCAATAATTAGCATCCTAAGAAAGAAATTTTCAAAGTTCTCTACACTGAAATGACTAAATGACAATGTACTTCGCAATTGTGATTGATAAACTGAATCTCAACGTTTTAGCCTTCGTGATAACCCCATTATACAAGGATAAATGATGCTCAATCCATTTTCCAATGAGAGCACCAAAACCATCATAAACATCCAATGTTACCACCTAGAAGGATGCAAATGATGAGAAATTCAAGGTGAGTTACAGAAGTGATAGAAAAAAGAAAAAAGAAAAAAAAAAAGAAGAAGCAGCAGAAGGGAGGAAGGATCTTATCCCCAAATAACCGATCTTAAAAAATTAGAAAATATACAAACATACCTTAACTCCAGCGTTTTGGCATAGTTTCACTGCATCTTTCACTCCAGGACGACAAGGATCCTGCATGGTATGAAAGTGTAAGAGACTTTGTCATTCCTTCGATTAAACTGCACACATATCAAGAGTGAGTACAGCAACTGATTATCAACGCATCCAGCCAAATTTAAGAAAATATTTTCAGTCTTCACCTGCCAGCCACTTGTACCAAGACAGAGTTCTACAGGATCCAGAAGACTATTATTTTAAAAAATTGGATCAAGAAGCCGGTGTCAATAAAATAACACAAACATTAAACTTCTCCTTAGGTCCACAATAAGAACTCTTCAAAGTCATGGGAAAGCACTGGAGTGTGCAAAGCAGAAGATTTCTCCAAATGTCAGAAATCCTCCAACAATTTAAAACATTCCTAAAGTCACATCATCTGGCAGGGAACCTTTCATGGCCAGAAATAAGAACAAATAAAAATCAAAGAACACATAAAAATCAATGTCCTTTTTACTTAATATCATGTGCACTGCTTGACAAGAATTATACCTTAATGCCTACAATAGCCAGTAAAATAAGCTCATCCTCAGGTAATGCCCATTTGGTTAACTGTTCTTCATCTAGAGGAATGTCTTTTACGTCATAGGGTCTATATGCAATAGCAACACAGCGTAGACTACTGGCAGCCATATCTTGAATAGCCTTTCTGAAGTACATCTTCTGCAAAACAAGAAAACTCATTTAAAGATCTTCCATCTATACTATCAATGGCTAGTGGCAGGCAAGAAAACATGAAGAAAACAATATACCACCATACAT